>JAODOY010035144.1:0-21333 GCA_025399855.1 Forbesichthys papilliferus | reverse complement strand
CTAATCCTCATCCCAGCCGCTTCACACTCGGCTGCGAACCGATCCAGTGAGTGCTGGAGGTCACGGGCCGATGATGCTATCAGGACCACATCTTCTGTAAAAAGCAACCCCTCCCCACCACGACTATGCCTTGATATCCTGCCCATGAATATCACAAATCACAAACAGGATTGGTGACAAAGTGCAGCCCTGACTGAGACAAACCCCCACCTGAATCATGGGTTCTCTTCACAACTGTGGATTTGACAGTGTCATCAAATGCTCAGAACAGTTGTCCTTGGACAGAAGCAAGTACAAGTACTTCAATATAGTATGTCAAGGATGTCAAGCAGATCCAGCGAAAACAATTGCCATTGTTGTCTATACCACCATGACTCAGAAGAACAGCTAAAAATGTTGTTTCTAATGTTGCTGCATATATTTGTTCTACCTCATAACACTCATGAGCCTTATACTATATCCCATGTTTAAATTACATTATTCTCTGTATTGCTATGTTAGATCAGTAATTTTAATATGAACTGTCCTGGTATTTAGGCTGTTAAGACCTTGAGGACTGAATGATAGACATATACAGTAGTTCATAGACAATATATGTTGAATGTGCAGCTGAGTTAGGCAATGATGCTGTCAATATTCTAACAGAATGTTGTTGATGACCTATTCAGCTATTGACAAATGTCAACAGCGGAATGCAAAATGTTGTGTAAATACAGTATAGGTAAATTCAATATATTTGTCCTGTAATATATTTGATGTACGTTATTACTCTGTAATCCACAGGAGGAATCATTCAAATAGTTATTATACTTCCATCATGGTAATTGATTTAATTAATGAATATGGATGATTAAGCTTTTTTCCATACTAAGCACATTATGCAATTCATTAGTAAACTCACTTAATCAAATCCCAAACCTATAGGCTAGGCTAATAAGGTTTTTTCAAAAGGGGTTACTAACAATTCTAAATGATGTTATAAGTACATTTAAGTTTATCTTAATCTAAAATATACTTTTTTGATCTAAAAAGTTTTAGTGGACCATTTCCTTTGTTTATACGCTACTAGAATCCTAGTCTTGAGATGTAGTCTTTAAATAAAGGTCCTATTATTTTTTTAAATAAAAGTGTTTTGTCTCTGTGTCCAGCTGAAGAGACATGTAGATCGTCCAGACATCAGGTTTGCAGCTTACTCTGTCTCCAAGATAGCGGCCGCTGGATACCAGCGGGCCAGACAGAGGTTCAGCCATGCCCTAGAGGAGGCGGACCTTGGAGCCTGGCCCAGTAAATGACCAGGTCCGGGAGGAATCATCTCAATGTCCACACACACACACACACACACACACACACACACACACACAAACTGTGAGGCACATTCCCAGGTAGTGTGTGGTGGCTCAGTGCTGTTCCTCTGAAAAGAGATTGCTTTCCTATTTCCACATTCATGAAGCCTTCCTTTGATGACCCCAACTTCACAGCAGACAGGTATTAAGACAGGGATGATTGAGGAAGCTGTGTAAATACAGTAATAAATAATATAGGAAGACATTGGCAAGATGATGAATTATACACCATGTTCTTATCATTATAGCTTAGTGTCAATCCATTTATCATTATATTTATGAATTGATCATTACATCCAGTCCATGTGACGCAATGAATAAACAGTAAAATACAATGATGACAAAATGTTACAATAAGTAACATGACGCTGTCCAATCCCTCATATTTGTCTATTGTGTTAAGATCTTGTACCCTCATATCGAGATTGGGCGGAAGACTTCAGTATATCTGATCTGTGTGATGGTGTGTGTGACAGAGAAACACAGTATAGATTGATGGATGAAGGCATTTGTGTGTTGAATAGCAATATATGCTAAAATATTTTTTCCTATAGTTTAATTAAACTCACCTACTTGTCTCATCTTATTCTGCTACATTACAGCAAAACATCCATCCATCCATCCATCATCATCTATCTTCAGCCGCTTATCCGGAGTCAGGTCGGCAGCAGCTCCAGCAAGGGTCCACCCCAAACTTCCCTTTCCCGAGTGATATTAGCAAGATCTGACTGGGGGATCCTGAGACGTTCACAGGCCCATGAGGAGATATAATCTCTCCACCCAATCCTGGGTCTTTCCAGAGGCCTCCTCCCAGCTGCCTGGAACACCTCCCAAGGGAGACGCCCAGGGGGCATCCTTACCAGATGCCCGTACCACCTCAACTCGCTCCTTTCCACGCAAAGGAGCAGCGGCTCTACTCCGAGTTCCTCATGGATAGCTGAGCTTCTCACACTATCTCTTAGGGAGATGCCAGCCACCCTCTTGAGAAAACCCATTTCGGCCGCTTGTACCGCTCCCGCTGCTCTGATTCTCCGGCCAATCTCTAATGTCCTCTCACTCGCGAACAAGACCCAGAGGTACTTGAACTCCTTCATTTAGGGTAAGGACTCATTCCCTATCTGGAATAGGCACTCCATTGGTTTCCTGCTGAGAACCATGGTCTCTGATTTAGCGGTGCTAATCCTCATCCCAGCCGCTTCACACTCAGCTGATCCCCAGGCCACCGAACCGCAACCCCTCCCCACCATGACTACACCTTGATATCCTGCCCATGAATATCAGAAACAGGATTGGTAATAAAGCGCAGCCCTGGCAGAGACCAACCTCCACCTGAAACAAGTCCGATTTATTGACGAGAATTCGTACACAGCTCTCGCTTTGGACATACAGGGATTGGATTGCCCTTAAAAGGGACCCTCTCACGCAGAAATAGAGTAGATAATAATGTGATATATATTTTATTCTGTATTATCGGATAAGTGTCAGTATTTAGTTGTGAAAAACACTTACATGCAGGTGTAGTACAGCACCACCACACCACCCAGCAGTGAGAGGACAACATTGCATTTTAATATCTACAAAACTGTACAGTATATATTCTATTGACTGACTGTTGTTATGCATTTAGCAAAAAAAAAATCTTGAAGACCCGAAATTATATATGGGTCTGTATTTTCATGTTTGGAAACACAAATTTGCACCAAATAGTGACAAAGCTATTAGAAATCATTAAATGTATAATTTTAACTTTGATATAAGCAGAATGTATACTGTTAACTATTTTTTTAATTAGAAATTAATTTGGTAATTTGTGCTACTATGTGTTTCATCTTTTCATTAAACCAATATCATTAAAATACATGTCTTAGACTATTACACATTAGAACTAGGCCATATAGTGGCTACAAATGTCAATACAACACACATTTGAATAAACAGCTGTTTATATTGTTTGTCATTTTCAATATGCATTATAGCCTGCTTCCATTGAAGGTGACTTCAGATTTGAGAGTTGGTGCAGTGACTGGACATTCTGTAAAATTACAAATGTGTTGGAATTTTGACAACACGCATAGGACATTTTCTTTAATAGTCACATAGTTTGGACATTCAGCAGACCTTTGACATTCCCCTAGCCTGGCGAGACCATCACGATCTCACAAGCTTCAGTTATATTTTGCCGTGAAACTTGTGACAAGTCTTCTGGCATGTCAGGTTAACATTCCCTCAGCTGTGGCAGAACATTTCAGACTTTTTCATTGTGATTTGACTAACTGATATACCATTATTATAATTTGATAACAATGACAAATTAGAATTATACTGTATTTTACCATATGTTAAAAATATCTTCGGCAGACTTAACATTACTGTTTTCTCCTCAAATGCACACCCTAGGTATTTGACCTGTTTATAAGTCACTTAATCAGGGGTTTTAATAATGTAGGTAAATGTGTTCTTTGCTCCACTAACCAGTTCCACTGGTTTAATAGGAGTGGAAGGGTCAGAGCAGAGGTGATTGATTCCAATCCCGAAATGAGAGGAATTACAGCTAAATGACGTAAGAACAATTTTCAGAAAAACTAGAATTTTATGATATTCATGGTATTTATGCTAGAAATTATATTATGTATTACAGACATGCAGTCCCATTACAATTTATTCAAGCTGCTGTGGGTTTAAATTGTATGAATGGAACAAGAAGACCAAAATAAGTACTACTCAGAAGCAATACATTTATTATTGATATTGAACATTTCAATTTCATACAATGGTTCTTTTCCTCTAAAACTGAAATAACAGACCTCTGTTGTTATGCCAAGTTAAAATATTGCATAATATACACACATAACATTTTATACACATTGGTCAAGCAATACATTGTTTTTTCATGAAATTACTAAAATCTTCATATATTAATGATCAAGATACAATCGTTAAGCGTTTAACAAGAGACACATCACTTTAGTATTAACCTGTGTTTTCCAATATTTCACAAACAGGCTAAAAGAGTCAAACTAGGTAATTTACCAAAAATAAAAACCTATTTACTGTATATATTTATTTTTACTAAATGTGGGTATCCATGAGTACATGATTTTTAAAATGTGGGGAAAATGTTACAACACATCACAATGCTTGACATGACAATAATGTAAACTGTGCTTTGTCACAGTACAGGAACTGTGCTGAGCATTTAAACCGTTCAGAAGAGTACACTGGCTGCCCGGACAAGAGACTTTCTTAAGGGTCTGACATTCATGTATGACATATGGACAAGCTGTTAGACGTGGATTTGCACTGTACTGTTGGCAGTGGAGAAGCAGATTACAGCTAGTGGTTGTTAGAATAATAGAAGATTATTGGCACATCCCAGAATGCACCTGCCAGGATGAAGAATATTATTCAGATACCAGAGACCAACATTCTTAACAATACGATCATCTTTTTGAAAGTTAAGGAAATTATGACACATTAGCAATTAGTTTTGACTAAAAACATATGAACTGTGCAAAGTATTTGGCAGCGTGGTTTCAGATCGGCATTAAAGTTGATATTGGGAAGATTTGCGTTTCAATGAGAAGTAGAAAACAGCAATGTGTGATTTACAGGTTAGTTTCAGGGAACAAAGGTACTAAAAAGTACTAAAGTCCCTGATTTGTCCACATTTTTAAGGCGGCTACGAAAATCTAAATGAAGAAATACTGTATATAGTGAGGTAAGAGATTCTAATCCAATACATTCAGCAAATACAGCCTCACTGTCCACTAGCTCTGTCCTTTGTGAGGGCTGAAACCAAAATGTGGTGTTCCAACACAGCCCTGGCTCTACGTGGGAACACAACATGCAGATCACACTAAATAACCCTATCCCAGCCTTGGCAATGCATGGCTTGTGTGTGTGTGTGTGTGTGTGTGTGTGTGTGTGTGTGTGTGTGTGCACGCGCGTGTGCTTGACAATCAGAGTGCAGTACTGCACCTTTAACACTGACAGACTGCACTCAGATCGTCGTCAGCTCCACCTGGTGGTGGCCAGGCAGGGCTGCATTGTGTTCACAGGAGAAGGTCTGAATACAGTATGTAGGTTTACAGAGTCCATACATGATGGATGGAAAGTGCTTTGTGTGTGTCACACACACACACACACGCACACACACACACACATGGAGGCCTGGGGGGTCGGTCACTTGTCCTGCAGCAGGGCAGAGATGTTAATGTTCCAGCCAATGGCCTGCCGGTCAAAGCCACAGCTGAACAGATTACAGGAGGAATTGTCCTCACACCAGGCTGTGCAGCACACCATGCGCCTGTGACCCTGCAACACAGTGTTAAGGGACATTTTAAGGGTTTGTGTTACTGACCTGTCTGCTTTGTATAGGAGCAGTTAAGGGACATTTTAAGGGTTTATGTTACTGACCTGTCTGCTGTGTATAGGAGCAGTTAAGGGACATTTTAAGGGTTTGTGTTACTGATCTGTCTGCTTTGTATAGGAGCAGTTAAGGGACATTTTAAGGGTTTATGCTACTGACCTGTCTGCTGTTTATAGGAGCTGTTGAGGGACATTTTAAGGGTTTATGCTACTGACCTGTGTGATATGGGTTTTAATCAGATTGCCTTTGAAAAATGATAACATTTGGGCAATGATTGTTAGCTTACACTGATAGCCGAGAGGCTTGGCAATCCAGGCGTGTATAATAAAGGCAATCACACATGTATTTTAACAAATGGGCTTAACTCACAGAATGCATGGGGGGGTAAGCACCAAGGCATGGGGACGCCGTTTCTAAAAGGTTAAGGGTTTATACTACTGACCTGTCTGTTGCTGCGAGGCAGACGAGCCAGTCTCACGCCCGACATGTCGAACAGGCGAACCCGTCTGTTGTCATGAGGCAGAGCGATGATCCTCTGATTGACGGACACACTTATCCTACACGCACATACACACACACACACACACACACACACGGGAGCCATGACTTTAAAAGCACAAAACACACACGCATGCACATCACACATGAGCCAAGATGTTAAAAACAATAAAACACAAAACAACACACACACACGCACACGCACACGCACACACACACACACACACACACACACACACACACCTGTTGACAGCAGAGTCTGTGCGGATGGTTGCTATGGGGGACCTCATGTTCTTCAGATCCCAGACCTTCACAGTGCGATCGTCACTACCAGAGACAACATTGTCTCCCACAGTGAAGACAGCAGATGTCACGGTGCTGGAACACTCACACACACACACACACGCGAACACACACAAATCATTTTTATTTCACAGTTCACATACAGTCTTTATACATTTGTTATTCTTGATTAAATTATTATTAAAAAATAGAACATAAACAGCACTAAAAAGGCCCTAAGGTAACTATGGAGCCTTAACCAGATATGCGTTTCACCAACCGAACCTCTTTTCTGCCCCAGGCAGGACTCGGAGAGGAACTAACCACCCAGCCACCCCACATTGTTTGTGCAATAAATTGAGGTTGTACCCCCACCCAAAGCATGCCTGCCTGTACTTCCCATTTTTCAGTCACATAATTTAAATAAAATATAAAAACATTAACATAGTACGTCTTCAGACAAGTATTTTTTCTACCAGCTGTGTGTGTGTGTGTGTGTGTGTTTGTGCCTACTCTGTGTGTCCCTGGAAGACGTTTACAGAGTGTATGGACGGGTCTCTGAAGTCCCACAGTCTAAAGGTGGTGTCTCTGGAGGACGTCACCACCAGGCGCTGAGATGGGTGGGTGCAGCAGTGGGACAGCTCCTGGTCGTGGCCTGGCCATTGCGCACGCACACACACACACACACAGTGAGCCAGCATCACTACACAGCTATAGCACCATATGGTTGATTGGGTCTGTTTTAATGCCCCACAGCAGTCCAAAGACATCCATGTCTTTGTAATTACATTAACTACGCTAAAGGGAAATACAGTATGTCCTTATATTGCTCTGGTTGGAAAAGATAGGGAATGGGGTTCCTTTAACAAACAGGAGACAGACACACACACACAGACAGGTTAACAGTCAGCCAGCCTACCAGACAGACATGCAGACCAGGCAAGCAGGCAGTCAGACAGCCAGATAGACAGACAAGCAGGCAGACAGACCAGTAAGTGTGTGGACCACTTCTGATGTCTCCACGTCATACAGGTTGGCCGCTCGGTCCCAGGATGCCGTGACCACTTGTCGCCCACCCACCAGCCAATCAGCAGCCATGACTACCCCCTGGTGGCTGCGCAGGGTCGTGCATGGAACGCGCACGCACGGACACTCCACACCGTCTGTCTCCCCGTCGGCCTCATCTCTGTCAGACAGATCTGCATCGTCCTCGCACTGCAGGGACAGCTGCACACGCGCACGCACACACACACACACACACACACACACACACAAACACGTGCGGTTGCGTAACGTGTGTGATGTTGACAGTGATGTCAGTATGTGTGTGTGTGTGTCTTACATTGATGTCAGAGACAGGCTGTGGCGCTGGCAGCTGTACCATATATCTCCAGATGTGGGTAGTCTGGTCCCCTGATGCTAAGAGGACAGACATTACAATCACACATCCTACCACACCTCTCTCTGCTGTGTGTGTGTGTTTAATTCATAGACATACTGCCCTCAACCTGCAGTAGGGTTCAACCTTTACACAAAGCTGACACTATAACCACACACCTGTTATGTAAATATATACCCCTACCAGGCAATGCCATAAAACTAGAAGGTTTATAAACACTCACTATAACTAACTAATATCACTTGTGGCTTATTAGCTTGCATCAGATTGAGCATGTATGTGTGTGTGATGCCTTGACAGCCTGTCACTTCAATCCAAATCACCGCTGAAGGACGTTACTCCCAGTAGTAAGCAGAGCCTTCTGTTTTGTTTACATATCAATCAGCATCAGGAATAACTAAGCGCTAGCTAACTGGCACACCTGGATAATGAACTACTAGCTATCACAACTTATGACTCATTATTATGATCTCACCTGTTAGAGCCATCTGCTCTGTAGGATGGAACTTGATGGAGTTTACTGTGAAGACAGGAAGCCAGTGTCTTTAACACATTTTAACGGAACTAACATGCATCTACTAAGTCTCTTCACTATATTTTGGAAGGTGTCCTACCTGACCCCTGGTGTCCCACATACTTGAGAAGACACTTGCCCGTCTCGATGCTCCATAGCATGGCGCTATGGTCTGTCAGGCAGCAGGGATACAAAAGATACACCCAACCATCAATCCAGAGAAACCTTGGTACCCAAGGCAAACAGAATCATTGAACCACTTCATAAAACTTGTTTTAAGGTAGGGCATCTTTAGACTAGTTGTAATTCTCCATGTTTCTTTAATCCCTTAATTTATACTGTTTATCTTCTACCTTTATGTATTAATATCCTGCTCTTATTTAAGTTATTGATATGTGCTTTGTTGTTATCTTTCTTTATCCTATTAACTTACTGTTATTTTGCTTTTAAAGCTAGAACTACATCAGGGCGTGGAGTAGCGACTGGGAGTCGTCTAGCTACAGCCTAATTATCGTTTCGCTCATTGCAATTTTGTGTGTTTCAAGCACGAGTACGCGCTCGAGCGAGGACGCGCTTGAGCGAGGGCGCTTTCAGATATCTTCTGAGTCTGCACTGACACCCAAAAAAACAGGAATGAGGAAGTTGCGTAGCTAATGCTGACAGCTTGTAAACATCGAACCACAACACTGACACCACAATCCAGTAACCTAGCACTTGCGTGATCAAATGTGGGCTAGGCCTTTTGTTAATTAAAAAAGTAAAATCAGAATGATTCGTAGGAGACATAGAACAGGCGAGCAATACGGCACATATAAAACAATACCAACTACACGCAAGCCTCTCTACCTTGATCAACCATCGCTGCAGTAACACATATGCAGTTTGCAGTTTAATGTCAGACATCGTGCAGTAGGCCTATAGTGGGTTAAAAGAGATCTGCGTAGCTCTGCCAACATTGAGCCTATCACTCACTGTCTAGTTATGCGTTTTTGTGTTTTTATATTGATATGACTGCAAGAAAGGCTCATAGCCTTTACCTAGTCTAATTGGTGGAAACGTTAGCGATTTCTATGACAGCTCGCTGCCGATTCAAAATTTGAATCACTAGAAAAAGTTGATAGCATCAAGTTTAGGTTGCTAACTTGCTATCAGTGGTCGGTCCAGCGGCTACCGTACACCAAAGATTCAACCAGCGACCTAGCGATTTCTGTTGCTAAGCAGTCGCTCCTGCATTATTTTTAGTTTGATTTGATTTCTCATACAATTATGCAAAAGACGGTATGCAGACATACAGTAGAGTAGATGCTACCTGCAGAGGCAGTGCCCAGAACCACAGGCTGGGTCTTGGAAACACTAAGGTCCCACAGTCCGTCCCTATGGCCCACATATTCCCGGACCAGCTGGCACACGGCTCTGGAAGTGGTGGCCTTGAAACTGGACACGATCTGAGGCCGACACACACACACACACACACACACACAATGTTAACACGTCAGCGGTCATGTGTGAACACTGACAGCAACACATTGAGGGGTTTGGGGCAGGTCTTATAGCGTAGCGTAACGTTAGAAGCACAGGTTCTGAAGCAGGGTAGATGCTCCACTAGATCCATGAGTTGGCATGCCAACAAGCAACAACTGACTTCAGTGGAACTGGGATTCATCAGAAGAGGTTATAGTATTTGCAGTTCATTTTATTTAAAGGCTACCAGATGGGTGGGGTTTGAAGCAGAGGTCAAAGGAAGTTTATAGGCCTTCTATAATTACTGCTACCGGTATTAAGATACCCCACCCATCTAGTGGAAAACAAACTCCTACAACACAATGTGGGGGTTATGGCCCATCATGGGGCCACCATATGATTTTAAGGGGCCACAAGATGACTTTACAATTTAGATATAGCCTAGTTTATTAGTATTTCATATCTAGCAATGCAAAGCCACTGTTTTATTTTACTTTGCTTAGGGCCCGATCACAGCGAGACGAGTCGCTAGACTGGCATGTGTTTTTTTATGGCGCTGTGCTTTGTGTTAATTTAGCGTTTTTTAGACGCGCATAAAGGCTAAAACATCCTCAACTTTTCAGCGCAAGGCTATTCATCAATGTGACAGTTGGCCCAGGCAGTCGTTCTCTTTGGCACAGGCAACGCATCTCGGTGTGATCAGGGGTTTATCGAAGCGCTTTTGAAGCGGCCGCGCCTTGGTGTGATGGGGCCTTAGGGTTGTATTTTGTATTTTTGGAGGCTATCAGTAAAGAAAGGTTGTGCACCACTGGTCTTGAATGAGTTGCAAATAGTATTTCACCTAGTATTAAAACTAAAACTGTCAAATGGATTAAGAGTATCAGTATTGTATGAATGCAAAACATGGATTATGGTCAAAGCAAGGCTGCAACACAAAGGCTAGAAGAGGGACAACATCAAATTAAGGTGACGCCCAGTTGCCAGGCAATATGTTATGAGTGACAGGGGGCCATTACATTAAAGATGGGGATGATGCACACTGGGGCAACAGCCTGCTTGGAAAACAGACCGGCAAACAGGTTCCGACTGGAAACAAGCCAAACACAGACAGACAGACAGACAGACAGACAGACAGACACAGACCTGAAATGTAGCCTTGCAGGACATAGTGCGCACACAGAATAACTGAACACGTGTCACCTGTCAAATGCAACTGAACTGGCATTAATAATCATATGAATAACGAACACATTGCTGAATCCAATACAAACATAAAGCTGCTACTGACCATTCATCTGGGCTAATATCAGTAGCAATGTGGAAGCTGCACTAACCCAACAGTTTCCAGGACCAACCTTGATGTATTAACCCTCGCTCTGATGGGTGCAGCTACCACATATACTAAGACAGTCATGGGTTTAGTCTTTAGCTCCAAGGCACTCCTCATGCATGACATTAGTTCAGGCAGGCAGGCAACATCGTCAAACTCAGGTGATAATCTAAATCACCAGCTGTTATCATCTGACTAATCTGGTGTTCACCTGCTATGCAGACAATTGGCTACTTTTGTTTTGGGCCTGATTCAATCGTGGTGTGGTCAGTGATGCTTGCTCTGTTTTGGACCCTATGGGGGTCTTTTGCTGTTCTCCCTGCCTGCAATTAGACCTCCCGAGAGGTACAGCATTGTGGGCCAGAACAGCGCTATACCACCACATTTAATTTACTGCTTTTTTTATTGACTATACTAGTCCTCCTGACTGAACAGCAGTTTTTGATTCATGAGAGGATATTGGCAAAGCATGCTCTAATAATATTAGTTTAAAATGAAAGAATTTCATCTGAGGACCACAATATCAGTACATTCCAGCACAATGATGATGACTGTTCTATAGAACATGTATTGAGTCTGTGATTACTTTACATATGGTGGCATGGCTTATTGTCTTAGGAACCCGAATATGGCCAGCAAACATAGGCTTGGTCAACTGAGGTGCGTTCAGAATTGGCAAACAGTGGCAAACGTTCGTGACGAACATGTTTTGAACTATTTGTGTAAACATTAAAAAAAAAAATTGATTTAAACTGTCACCCTTTATCCAGCTTCAATGTGTGTTCGCCGAGAACTACCTCCTCAAACAGTTTGCTTTTGTTCGCAAAGGTTCGCGGCAAACACAATGCAAACGGAAAACTGTTTAAATATGTTTGCAAGTGTTCGCTATGTTCGCCAATTCTGAACGCACCTCTGGTCAGAGTGGCTAGTAAAGTAACTGGGGTGAACCAAGCGCAACTCTAAGACCTCTATGGCCGTCAGGTCATTAGAAAGGCACATGCCGTAGTGGCGAGTAGTACTGACTTCCCCCTGCAGGGGGCGTTTGTGCGCCAACCGTTTTTCAAAGTCTCTTTCATGTGCGTCAATAAATATTCTATTCTATCTATAGATGATAACATTTTTGACTCTTTGGGAAGTAATCTTGTGTGTGTTGTCTGTACCTGGTATGTTGTCTTTCATGTTGTCTTCAATGTTTTTATATTTATTAGAAGGGATGTATTCTATACCTGGCTGCAAGTATTATTTCCCCAAGAGGGATAATACATTGATTTTGACTTTGTACTACTACTAAATGGTAATGGTAAACTAATACTACTACTACTAAACACAATAGTAGTGCATAGTATAACAATAATCCCAGTCTTACTTCGCTGTGTACATGACTGGTTTGTTTTTTCTAATGAACACGTTATGTGCTTTACAGTAGGAGTTGGCAGTCGCTAAGGACTAATGAGAATAGAAGATAATCATTCACTTGCTAACTGACATGATTTAATGGAACATGTACACTTCATGCTACGTTTCATAGTTAGCAGCAGCCAGCAGAATGCATAGCAACACAGCCCAAGCTGGGGGGATGGCTGTGAAGCCAGCAGGGCATACAGCTGTGTGTTCTGCTGTGGCCACATGTATGGCATCATGTGTGCTTTAAACAACGCTTAAATGCACATGAGCTCGCTGGAATAGTAGTACCAGGCTCTACTGTACTAAATAAACAATATATTACCAATAAACAAAGCAAATAGGTGCTGCACAATAGAAGGTAAATAATATAACTACTGTTGAATGATGTCAAAATGTGACGCAGCCAACAATACACACAGTGTTATAATGGATAATGCCAACCGAGACAGCTGTCAAAATGCCCTTTCACTTCCAACAAAGAAGCCAGAAAAATGTTTTTAAAAAATGTTTTACGTCAACAAGGCTCTCTTCAAATATTACATATCTCTATGTCCAAAACTCCTTATTAAAAATCGAATTATGAAGCTATAAAATGTGTCAGTTAAGGTGTGAGCTGTGTTTACGTTATCAATATCAAGGTTCTGGAACAAGCTGTTTTCTGACACAAGTTTGTATCATTTTGTATCAATAAGCACCGGCCAATCAGGGCTGTTCTCATTTAAATATACTGTATGATTATCGTCTCCAAATCTCCTCCAAAAAAAGATCGTTCTTCAGATCCAAGAGAGCTGTGTTAGATAATTTCAATATTAATAAAGCAATACCACACAATATTTTTAGGGACTCTAGCATAATGAGAAGCAGTGACACGAGTCAGTGAGGTGCTGTTCAACCAGGTCATGTGACCTGTCGTGTTAGAACACACACACACACAATACAAACGGAGGAGCTCCTACATCTGGATGACCAGGTGTCTGGGTGAAGCAGGCTGCATAATGGTGTACACACACACACACACACACACACACACACACAAATTACCCAGGAGTCTCCACCCCACAGCTGGTCATGCTGCCAGCGCAGCCTACTGGGGCGTGACTAGAGTAGAGTGTGGTGGAGAAAGCAGGCGTGTCCCTAGGCCTGTCACGATAACAGTTTTTAGTTGGCCAATTAATTGTCCCATATATAATCGCGATAAATTATATTATTGTCATTTTAAGGGCAGACAAGAAAAGGGTGGAATGACTGACTATGAAGGCCTAATCAAAGGAGTCGACCAGGGAAGCAGTGAGAAGATTAACTGAAGCACGGGAAACATTTTATATTCAAAACAAGCATCCAACACACTGTAAAGGTTGGTTGTGAATTACGTATTGATGTGCCCTACACCAGCGACCATGATTTAGTCCAGACGGAGCAGTAACTTAATCCAGTATTTTAAGATGAAAGTGACGCAGTTCATATGTTTGGGAGTTCATAGGCTATGTGGGTAAGAAGTGTGCCTTCTAAAGCGAACTCAAAATTGTTATTAAGAAACAGCAAAATGTCAACATACTATAATCATTTCAGGTTTGCAGCGACATATTCAATATTTTCATTATTTACAAGAGGCCTCTGTGGGCTCTGTGGGCCTCTGTGGGCTTTACAAGCCTCTTGTGGAGCCTAAACACTTTAATGCAAAATTTACAGTAAAGCAAGGCGTCACATATCTGGGCAGTAATTGTATGAAAACACTACTTGTGTGCAAAATTATTCACACATGAAGATGTTAGTAGTAGTCCACATTAAATAATATTTATACAGTGGGACAAACTCACATTATTCAGTCAACAAACAAAATGGTTTATAAAGAAACTGCATTACTCTAATATCTAGCGGGAGACTGCAACATGAAATGTTTTCTGATGAGAGCTAAAGCTAGCAATCTACCTTGCTTGTCGAGGCCTTGTAGGTGGTTTTCAGCTTTTGAGACAGTTGGCTTGTGCTGTGACTCGCTGGAAGAGATTCAAGTCAAGAAGATACACAAGGAATAATATGAAAACCATTACATTTACACAAAACAGGGTGTACCGGTATATTAATCAGACCTTTTGTTTTTAGAGCTCCTTTGGCTAAATCTCCTCCCTCGGTGCTCTGACCCTCAGCAGCCAGACGATCATTCAGATTCTCAATTTCTCTGCGTACTGAAGGTCAGAGGTCATACAGAGGTTACACAGAGATCATGACCAAGACCGTCCAACGTTGGAGCCGAGATGTGAACATAGTCATAGAGGTACAATATGTGTGTATCAGATATAAAGGATTGGACTTACGTTCCAGGTTCTCTATGTAGAGGTTCTCAAACTCCCTCTCGATTTGTCCAAACAGATCCAGCAGGTTGCTCCGCAGGGAGAGAGGCAGTTTGGAGTCCTGAGGAACACAGGGAGTAGTTACCACTCACCCAGGCAAAATGGCTGCATGGCCATGACTGAATGCTGTTATCAATTGATTCAGTATGTAAATACTCTTATGATGCCAGATAACACACTACCACCACCAACGGTCAACCAGACATGTCAAAATACCAGCTAGTTCCGGTTTACCTGTGTGGTAGTATGTGTGAACCCCCTTGTTTTGATGTGGAGCTGTTAACAGCACTGGTTGCACTACTTCAGAATGGAATTCATGTACTAAACTGTTACATCTTCCTATTAAAAGGTGTAGAAGGTTCTCCAGTACACGCCCACCTCTCAAAACACAGCATGCACCCACTTATGCTACATCTAGTTCAAACACAGGCAAGAATAGGTCGACTACAGGTTGCCAACAATGCTCGAACTCACCTCCGTCCTACACAGAGAATCCAGTGTGTCACAGGACTAGCTACAGTGAGGAAAGCACATGTGTTGAAGAGGAGATTACAGTCAGCCTGGACCAGTGACTAGCTACAGGCTCTAACAGCTGTATATGCCACACCTTTAACTGTCAGGCTCCTGAGCTAGGCGTGTATTGCATGTCTACCTATGCCCTAAGTAGCGTTTAACATTCAGTCATGTTCTGACAGGCCTTGTCTGACTAAAGGGAATGCTTTCTTATTAAGACACCAGCCAGCACCACATGACTCAGCAGATGCCAAGGTGAGAGAGCTGTGGTCTGAGCTGCTCTCCTGCCAAACAACATGGATTAAGATGCTCCGGTTTAGAGGACACATCTGACAATCAGTTGCTAGGAGCCATGTCGTATCAATCAGAAGTCAGAATGTCTGCACCGGAACTAATTGGTTTAGTGTTGAACAGAAAGGGCGACTGCAAGGTGACACACTGGCCACTAGAGGGTGTCTCTCCTCTCAATGCTTTATCTGTGAGATGTTTCAGTGACAGTTGCCCTTTTCAATACAACCAGATATCTAACACAGTACTTGAACCCTTGGTGTGAGCGTGTGTCGGTGTGTACCTGGCCCTCCAGTATATCCCTCTGCAGGCCACGGTCCTGCTCCGTGCTATTGGTCCTACGGATGGACAGACTGTGGGATTTCCTCTTCTGCTTGGCCTGCCGTGCTGCAGCGTTGCTTTCCACCGGCATTCTAGCTTCCTCACTAACGCGGCCAAACACACGCTTTTAATCCTGCATGGTAATACGGTATACCCCCCCCCACCCGGCACAATGAAAGACCTGTGTGGTGGTGATGTATTCACTGCATGCTGTTTACGTTGTAATAGTGTTTGGTCTCCATTAATCCCTCCTCCAATGTAGAGGAACTACTTCCTAGAGAACTCACAGGGCCACATTGTTTGGATGCAAATCTGTTTTGGAGCAGGCACACACACACCATGATTGTGGAAAATGTGCAGAGACACTACACCATATCCACCATAGTGAATAATATTTGTCCACTGGGGGTAGGGAAATGCAGAGGCGGGCCCCGTTACCACCATGATTACCACACATGGGGCATGTGAGTGCATGTGTATGGAAATATAATGGGCGTACAACAATGAGGTTAGTGGTGATCATAGCCCATACAAACTAAATCTATTACGGTATAATACACGTACACACAACACAAACATTCTCCTGATCAAAGCAAGAGGTTTTAAAATATTAGACATAAATGTCACAAGATCTTACAACTACCGGTATTAGGCTAGTATCCTTGTGAAGGAAATTATATTACATTACTATAAAAAAAAGATAGGTTTATTCTCCAGTCAGTGCCATCTGACCAGTGGCACTGCCAAGTCTGGGGTTGGTCCTCGGCGCTGCAAAGTGGCTGCCCACTGCTCCCTTGAGGGTTGGGTTAAATGCAGAGGATCAATCTCGCTACATGTATGTGACAATACAAGCACCTTTACCTTTACAAGAATACTACTCTTAGTCATAATCATAATAATAATAGCGTATTATCCATTCTTAAATCAGAACATCGCACTACTAGCTCACATTGAAATTATCTTAGAGGCAATCACCACTTTTGTAAATCCTCTCATTACTTAGACATAAAGTATGTCGACAATGCAAAGGTATGCACCAATCACTCAATAACAGGGAACTGGTATGCACAATGGTCTGCAGCTGTCAAGTAGGCTAAAGGATGTTTGTCCTTGTGTGTCTTTTAGACACCCTGACATACTATTATAGTTGTAGGGTTCATGTCTTCTAATTGAAAAGATATTACAGATTACCATCTAGAGTTTAAGTACACTCTCATGCGAAATCAACAAGAAAACAAGATTTTAACAAGAAAAATGTATAAGTAATTTTTAAATACAGTAGCCTACAAATTGCTCTGATGACAGATTAGCTGGACGTAATTAGCTTAGCTTCTTATAGTTCTATTCCTATGTCAAAAGCTTCTGCAAACAAAGTCTTAATAGCTTACCCAGATAATAAAAAACACGTTTCTCATATTTAGAGCATTGATGGCTTTGACCATTTCCCCACGTGACGTGAGTAATAAACCTTATGGGTGGTGTCTGTTGACAACTGGCGAGTCTACTTTACTACATGGCCGAAAATGCGCGAAACCACTTCCGGCGAACTTCAAATTAAAATACTGTTCCTAACAACTCTTTGCACTACAAAATAGATTTTGAAATCTTGTGACGAAATTGTCCTGTCATTTTATTTAGTTAAATTGCATTACTATGGCATTGACATGCCATTTGGCAATGCCACACACTCTATAATATAGCAGAACGTAAAAGTAAACACAACCATGTATAAAAAGGTATGGAGTGATTAGATTAAAATGAAAGCCAAGAGGTGTTACATATTTATTGTTTCCTTTGTAAGGAAATTCAGCAGACATTATTAATCACTTTATCTTCAAACCACCACATCGGCTATAACAATGCATTACATATTCTGTTAGCAACTTGGAAGTTTAATTATCTGACATTTCCATATTTGCTCAAGCTTCAGATAACCACTGTGAAATGAAGACACATTACAGAGATGTCTGTCAGATAAAACACCTCATTAAACATTACTACTTATTTAAATGAGTCTTCTGTAAATGCACTGGCAGTGTCCGCAAAAACAAGTGAGCCAGTTTACCCTAGTAAAATAGATTTGATATGTTCTTGCTGCAGGAAACTAAACAAGCAGAAAGGGTTAGAAATGCAGTTCTGAAGCCTTCTGCTTTGAGTCCAAACAGATTCAAACAGGTTCCGTGTGGTCTATCTGCGGTCGGTTTTGCCAGATTTTCTCTTTCCAGCCAGCAGGTGTTTGGGTTTGAGGTCAAAGACATGTCTGTCAGCCTCTCCTTTCTTCCCCTGTCGGTTCATGCCCCTCTGAGAGTTCTTCATCATAGTTTTCACCTTCTTGAACATCTGTAGAAAAGAAAAAAAAAACATTCCCATGAATTCTCAAGCGGTAAGGCAAATTAAATTTTTTTCCAATGCAATAAAGATAACTTAAAAATGAAAACATAGCATACATTACAAAACAGAGCAGGAAACATTAACAAAATAAATATCCTTGTCTTGAACCCTAAAACAGACTCTATTGCTGGCTGTGTATCTTACCTTGGGGTCTCGAATACCAGACTGGTCTCTGGGGGGCCGAGAGGCACTCTGGCTGCGGGTGCGAGAAGTGGGCGGGGCAGATACCTCACGCTTGCGTTTAATAGCAACGCTCCGAGAGCGACGGCCCTTCTCAGCGTAATGGCTCTATGAATCAGTAAGCCCCATTATCAACACACAATAGGCTCAGTGAAATAGCACATGCAAAAACAACATGTAGGAATGGTACTCACCCCTTCTTTATCCGTCATGTCCAAACCAAGAGTGCTCATCTCTTTCTCCAGAGTCTTCCTCTCAACCTACAAAATATGTAGTGGTTAGTCTTTTCCTTAGGGCTTTGCGTGTGAAATTTATAAGGGTGCATATGGTGTTCATTCTGTTTATAACATAATACATTGTTTCGTGTCAAAACACAAATGTGTTCATTATTACAGGACATTTGTACTCATTTTATCAGGTAGTCTTTGTCTAGTTTGGCATTTGTGAACTTGGCAGTGTCCATGTTAATTTATAAGAAAGAGACTGTTCTTAACCTTTTGTTTAGACCTTACATTTTATTGAGGGGGGACATGTTCACCGCGGTAAAACACACACACACACAGTGTACTTTAACGGACCACATAAATGCTATTTATTAAAAGAAGTGGTTCATAGGTCCAGAATGCAAACTACCACATGACAGGTCCCGTCAGGTAACTACTCTACTGCTCACCCTGGTGGAGGTTCGAGGCATGCGCGGCCCATGCACATTCTTCTCTCTGGACGCAAGGACCTTCAGATGTTTCTTCTCTCGAATCTGACCGGCCAGCACCCTAATTTCCTGCATCTCCTCGTCTTCGCTCTCCTCGTCAGAGTCGTACTCGCCAGCCCGCTCCTTCAACTCCTCCTCTTGCTCCAGTTGCTCCAGTTTCTATAGGGAGTAGGTGACAGAGACAGACAGCCGTGACTGCCACATGCCACAGCAGGTGGGTTTACACTGAGTTCACAAGAATCCTGATCATGGAACTGACCGTCATGATGTCTGGGTCGATGTAATCTGCAATGTTGTGGCCCTCCCAGATCTCTGGGATCTTGTCCTGTTTCTCTTCTGTGTTCATCAGGTCCCAGTATTCTGAAAACAATTGGTTACTATGGTTACTGATGTTCCAGATTGCCGTAACAATGCAACATTGTAAGTCCAGTATCAAGTGTAGTTTTATCTCTATAAAAATATATAAACAATGGTGGACACTGTCAGGTATCTTACTCTGAAGGTCGAGGATATATTCGTCTCCTAATTCCATCTCCAAGTCTCTCTCCTGGAAAATAGTTTTTATATGTATGTTTTTATGTCACTACTACAAACCTCTTGGTCACATTACCCTTCTAACCTCCTAATAAAACCTGTGCATCCCAGTAAAACCAAGCCTACCAGTTTGCGTTTGGGTGTGTCCAAATCCATGGCTTTCTTGCGTAACAGTGCCCCCTCTGGAATGAATGGAGGTCTCTCCTGGAGATGAGGTGAGAAACATGACATGAATGTTAGATCATAAATGACCGCTCATGGTGTTACAAGCGTGTCTATCCAACCATCCTACTTTCTGGTCTCGCTTGGCGGGCACTGCCAGGTGAAGTCTGTTCAGAACATCATGGACCTTCTTCCCCTTCATCTTGCTTTCTACACGGTGGGCCAGGAGCCTATCGCAGGCCTGGAGACAGACAGGTAGACATATTATCCATAGCCAGACGGTGCAGGCTGTATTTGCCTGGACTACAGGTTAGGAGCCCACCTCTGTTTTGACCAGCATTACACCCTCCTCTGTCAGTGTGCTCGTCTCAATGACAGAAATCCCCTCAGAAATAAGATCAGCAAACATTTTCTAGGCAACACAAAAACAGACACACAGATCTTGTGTTATGAAAATGTATTGTTAGTTACAATATTATTAACCGTAAACCCATAAGTGTAATACACTCATAACAGACTGTGCAACTGATTATACTGTGTTTTTACAGTTTTGTTTGTAAATAATTTGTATTTTTATTAATCTCTCATTATGCTGTAATCAGGAAACACTGGCAAAATAATTTGAGATTTCCAATTACGTGATGGCAGGATGATAGGCTGGACGATATTACCTAAATTAATTTGGAATCGGTGAGCGCTACCTTCAAGGAACGCCTACTCCACCTACCAACTAGGTATTTCGGTCTATATTTCAGAACCATTACCGTATTCCATAAATTGTATTTCCGTCTCATTGAAATTGATGACTTAAAATCGCTAAACTACATGCTGGTGCAAAATGTACAAACAAGGGAGGCGGTAATAAAGCTATGTCTTTGCTTTGAAATTGGAAGGAATAAGGAAGAGATCCGGAAAGCTATTGAAGATCTACGAGATGTAGATAGATTAACAGTAGGGATCCACCTTGTTTTATAGTAAGTTGTCTGCCGCATAATGAGTCTGCTCTGATAAATGCTTATGTTACTCCACCGGATCTGCAGTGTTCCGCGCCAGTAACCTGAAATTTTTATTCGATTTACGTCTGTCGTGGTTGACACTATTGATAGTAGACAGCAGCGTTTTTATCAATATACATTACTAGCTGTGTCTGGGATTGTCACAATTTCAAGATGGGTGTCCTATCAAATAGGTCTCTGTTAAACACGCATCCCCTTATTGATTGAACAGGATTTGTTAAACAAATTATATATACATACATACACACGTACGTATGTATGTATGTAT
>JAODOY010035133.1:0-45096 GCA_025399855.1 Forbesichthys papilliferus | reverse complement strand
CCTTATTTTACTTAACCACACTGTTTAGCCTATGTCTTTATCCTTATATGTATTTTAGGATATTGTAATTTTAATTTTTGCAGAATATTTGCGTTGGAGTCCCAGTGGGTTAGAGTTCCACCAAACGCCTGGGTAAATAATTTGGGAATATTTGGGTTGGAGTCCTTGTTGGTTAGAATCCCACCAAATGCCTGGGTTGGAGTCCCGGTGGGTTAGACTCCAACCAAACGCCTGGGTTGGAGTCCTGGTGGGTTAAAATCCCACTAAATGCCTGGGTTGGAGTCCCGGTGGGTTAGAGTTCCACCAAACGCCTGGGTAAATAATTTGGGAATATTTGTTTTGGAGTCCTTGTGGGTTAGAATCCCACCAAACGCCTTGGTTGGAGTTCCGATGGGTTAGAGTCCCACCAAACTCCAATACAATGTTTTTTATTTATTTTGATTTTTTCATGACTTTTACCTATAGTTTTTCATTGTTTCTTATTTCTTTTTGCTTAATTGCATTTGTTCCCTTCATCCTTTGTTCAAATGTTTTTAACTGTAAAGCACGTTGAGTTGCACATTGTGTATAAAAGGTGCTATACAAATAAAGTGTATTATTATATTATTATTATTATTATACCACTGTGCTTCTTAAGGTTCATTCCAGGCTTGTTGGCCACAAACAGGAGTTTAGGCTGGTGTCTGTGAGTGTCTGAGCTTCCTTGTGTTGACAGAGGACATCTGTGACCTTGGCAAATACTCTATTGCCACCTTGTGGCTTAACCCGAAATGTTCCCCATCGCAAGACACCATTTACAACAGACATGTAATCTTTATTTGATTGCAAATAATTGTATGTAAGTGCAATTTGCAAAAGTCAAAGAATAATAGCAAGACAGGCTTTTGATATTAAATATACACAAACAAGCAAAACGTAAATCTGATTAAATATATTCATCCAATCACCTCAATGCAAACATCAGACCATCTACATAAATATCCTTAATAAGATAATTCAAAGTTATATTTCTCAGAATGACCAGAAAACATTTTAATCCAACAAATGCACACACTATTATATCATATATAGTTCCATGAGGTAGTTTTTCGGGACAATTCCAATATTGCCCTTCATCTCTCCGACCCACCAGCCAAACTTCTGATATTCCTGGAAGGAAACAGTATGAAGAAGACAGAATTTAGAAGATTTAGTAGGACAACAACAACAAACCATACGCCACATTATTAAAGCTGTTCCAGCAGCAATTCAACATCCACTGTTAACCACTGACTTTCACAGTTCCCTCTTTCGGTGTCGGGTTGAAGCGGACTTCTCTCCCTTCAACACAAAACCTCAATGTGAACCAAATACAGGCCTACATCGCACGTAGAGCTGTCACAGCATAGCGAGCAATAGCTCCAAATGGCTGTCAGCTTGTGTGGAACGCACCACAGGAAGAAGGTAGCAGAGAATACCCCCTCTCGCTTCGGCCAAGAACCTGACCTCACATCAAAGTCCTCCAGCTCGTGAATCACGTTGGACATCGCGTGCTCCCGAGGCCGAAGGAGAGCGGACCCGCGTTGTGTTTCATATCCATTCCCCAGAACGCAGAGACAAGCAAGAATGCATTTGTTCGAATTCCAGTGAGGCAGAAATGAAAAGTTCCAGTGTAAGGCACAGGAGGATATGGGTTGCGTCAGAGGGCGTTCGTTGTGGCAGAATCACACGCTGGGATTTACCGTTCGTGTCATAGTACTTTGATAAACCCAAAAGGTGTGAATCTGTCAGCAGTAATTGAACATATGCATAATTTACAGAGTAAACATCTCACATGAATTACTCCCCAAGACGGACGGTAAACGTCGCATTCACTTCGACAACATGTCACGTGACGAATATGGCATTCATCCAACGTCCCTGGAGGATATCGTAGCAACACAATGATTTCTCTGCGCAAGTGTGTGTGTGTGTGTGTGTGTACGTGCGTGCACACGCGCATGTGCGCTTTATGACTTCCTGCAGCTTCCCTTTGAAATCAGCAACACGTCGTTCAGTCAGGGCTGAGTCTGGGCGGCAGCACAAGAACACACACACACACACCCAGGTGTGGCAAGACTAATGAGAGCTCAGACCCCCACACACAACCCCTTATGGCAAACACTACACTACTACTAAGAGGCAAAACGTGTAACTGGGAGATCAATATCAATTTCCTCTGAGATGACATCACACGTTACAAACCCCTCAAAGAGACTCGTGAAGGGGTGTCCCATCTCTCCACGAGTGTCGTGAGGTGGTGTTGCTTATTTACCAACACACCCAGAGCCTGTAATCAGTGGTGGGATCCGGTTGGGTGGGCTCTTGCAGCTCGAACGTAGGTAAAGAAACGCTACGGCTATTTTTGGACTGTGGAATGGAGGAGGGACACAGGCCCAGGGAAGAGGGGAAGAATGGAGGCGTGTGTGTGTGTGTTGGTGGAAGGGGATGGGGGGATAAGGGAGGGGTGTCCAGGCTGCAGCTGGCTGCTACAGTCCAGACAAGTTTTATGGTCATTGCCCTCCCAGCAGGCCACAACCCCCAATACCAAGGTTTCCAGCTCATGGCACTCCCTAGTCTAATGTCTGGCGTCTCAGAGTGTGTGTGTGTGTGTTTGGGGGAGGGGGGGAGGGGGGGTGGGGGGGACGACCGGCGGCTTGATTCTTGCTTCTATTCCATCCAAGAACATATAGAAAAAAAGTAACAGTGGACAGAATGCCCAGAGAGGATTTATAGAGCTTTGAAATGCTTTGAGCACAGAGGTCCTCTGAGTTGCTAATGCAATTATACCAGTTAACCAAAAAGATGCAACACCAAAAAGAGAAAAAAAGTTAATTAATGAATGAATGAATGAATAAATAAATAAATAAATAAATAACTGCAACCCTAATGGCTAAGCGGTCAAGATGATGGATGGATGGATAAATAAAAACATCTCCTAAGCCATGATGAACCACTAGATGGCAGACTTGAATTTTAGAAGACACAATGCAAACCTTTGTTGAGCACACGATTACACACACATGCGCACACACCCGCACGCACACACACACCAAAACTAGCTGGTTCCCTCTATATGAACCACACAGCTGAAAATCATGTGAGAGTGCCTACTGGGCCTGACCCCAACATTGTGGCTGATACAGGTTGGTGAAAGGTGATCAATACCATATAGATGGACTACTGTTGCGTTACGCATGGAGAAGCAAAATAATGTCTCCTCAGTTCTCTGTCTCAGGGCCAACGCCTAGCCGACAAGCCTGGGAAATGGTGCGTGCACCACACGTCCTCACCTGCTCTGAATGGGGTGGTGGGCCGTGTCTCGGTTTCCTGAGAACACATATTCCTATTAAAGCCCTGCCTGGTGAGGGGACTCGGACGTCTGGTAGGTGTGTGTGTGTGTGTGTGTGGGGGGCGTCTCGGTGCTCTGTGTGTGTGTGTGTGTGTGTGTGGGGAGGGGCATCTTTGTGCTGTGTGTGTGGGGGGGGGACATCTTAGTGCTGTGTGTGTGTGTGTGTGTGTGTCTGTGAGACATCTGAGTTGTGTGTGAGCCTGCGCAATGCATGGCATGATAGGCGGCAGTGCGCAGAGTGCTGAAACGCTCCAGATGGGAGTGATGGAATAGCAGAGACTTTGCCAGCCCCCCCTCCACCTTCCTACCCTCCTCCCAGCCCCCGCGGCCCACAATCCCCGGAGGAACTAAAACAGTTTCCGTCGTGACAAAACTAATGCCCGTCACAGTGCCCACCAGTGATGACCCAGCTCAGCGTTTTGCCTCCAGGCCCAGAGCCAGGCACTGCCAGTAAAAGACAAACAGTCAGCTCCTCTGTGGAGTGAGCAATAACACCTCCAGGCTTTAGGTGGTCTGCTAGCGCTCTCTCTCTCTCCCTCTCCTTTCCCCCTCTAAAAACTCACACAAACCTTAAGTGGGTCTGTCTCTGTCACTTCACAACTTTAACTTGTGTATATATTAAAAACAATACAGATAAAACCCACTACAGGCACATTCTGCACATGTGCAACTGTAGCTGCATGTGTGGAGAAGAACATACTGTACCTTGCTCAGGATATAAATGGCATCTCCTCGTCTGAAGGACAGCTCATCTGGATAGTCTCCTGTGCAGTCCCACATACCCTGGTAATAGTTCTTGTAATCTGTGTTCTTATTAACTGGGAAATATGAGGAGTTATGTGATTAGACACCTAATTCGCTTCTGACACTAATTACATCCCCAGAGTCGGCAGGATACACACAGTGGTGGTTGCAGCTCTACTGCAATACCAACAGGAGGCAGTGGTGGGCCAATAACACAACGGGAGACGCCATATGTCACTGCTGGCAAGCAGGGAGAATAGTTCAGTCTTTTTGGCAGTTAATATCTTTGCCTGTGTGCCAGTTAATTGGGCTCCTCAATGCACTGGACTGAGTGTACATTCTCAGAACACTGGTAACTATATACTGTGGTATTAACTGTACCACAGGATAACACGTTACCAGCTATAAATTAATCTAACTTTGATGGCCAAATAAAGGCATAAGTCTAATACACGGACACAGGTGTGCCCACACACCATGATGCACACGCGCACTTACACCTACCTACCTCTCTACTTTATAGCACTGCATTTCACGAACTTGATACCAAAGACAGTTATTTTGAGACCAAAGAGGAAGTTACATTGACCCCAAAGTTATTTCCAGCATTGCGTTAACTTCCAGTTTATGTATTTGACAGAAACTTCCTCTCCCACAGCAGTGTACAAAGTTGAGCTTACTTATTAACAAGAGAAACCAGAAGTGAGCTCTTATACTGCAGTGTAACTTACACGCTCTGTCCAGTCAGGTGGTTCATTGCTTTAACCAGACAGTTATTGTTTTAAATATATACCTGCCACAGGAGCAGTAGGCTTGCTTGGTATCTCCACGGGTGGAGGAGCCTTCGGAGGGGCAGGCATGTCCTCCTCTGCAGAAAGAAACATGATCGTGTCAGCTAGTGTTTTGCTGATCAGAGTGTGTCTATGCAGTTAGCAATGAAAACTCTAAAACACCACCAACACTGCTAATACTGTAGATGCACATCTCAGCAGACACGTGCCGTTGCATCTTTGTGAAACAAAAGTACCCAGGGCACTCCCAAACCTGGTGGGAAGGTGTGCTTTTACCATAATGGTCTTTAGTCAAAATTGGTACCGTAGACTGTCTGTTGCCCTGCATACAGTAAGTCACGTCAACATCATTTTACCTCGGCGGTCACTTGGCTCTACTTTTCACTTGGGTGGTGGACCAGTTCATATATGTTTACTGCTGGTTAAATCAATGCGCTAATATGAGTTCTTATATATAATTAAGAGCAGTGATGTTCCCAATGTTCGAATTACCCTGCACCTACTGCGGAAGCCTTCCCCTGCACTTACACCGCCAGCGATTTTGTACCTGCTTGGAGCCAGATCGATTTGTAGCAGTTGCTAGATCTCTCTATTCTCTAGTGCTGGTGGGAGTGTTTGCTCTGTCGCCGGTGGGTGTGTCTGCCCTGTCACTCAAAGAGGTACGCTAATGTGTCTGCCGTGGTATGCTTCAGCTAAACAAACTCATGATCAAACTACTTACACAATACTGTCCAACCTCACAACGATTACACAGGCAACAACAACAATGCCGCGCAGGAATACAGGCAGCCTATAATGCACTGCCACATCTTATGAACCTCTGCCACAAACAACATATTTGCGTTTTTGGGGCATTTTTGTACTCTTTCCATCCACCCACTTGTTATTATTTATTTAATTAATTCTAAATCATTCTACGACACACGTTTTGTTAAATAATACTGGAAGCTCACGCAGGGGCACCCACAAAGATTCCTTTCCATTGTACTTAAAAACAGGTTGCAGTGTTTTAATGCATTTAATTAGTGCTGCAGTCGGTTAAGGTTGTTAAAGTTGCAGTAAGGGATTCATTGGAGAAAGATGGTGGATATTTGAACTGCAATGAAGGGTGTGCTCTGCTCTCTCTGCAGACTCTCCCGACGCCACAATGGACACGCTAGGCTAGGATAGCGTTGTTTGGTGTGGTCTGCACCACTTTGTTTGTGTTTACCGTTGTGTGCGCACACAAATAGCAGTTAATGGACCGCAAGTATACGTACTAATCGCAGGATAATACAACAAGTTTAATTTGCTTAAAATCGCTGACTACCCCTTTAAATACTGCGAGTGCAAGCCAGTCTACGTGTCTACGAGTGTAGACAACATCACCACTGATACAAGCAAAGAATTCAGTGGTCCCATCAAACTTTGACTTCCAATGGCAACTAGAGAGGTGCCCTGGCCAGAACTAAAGGGGCCAGGCCATCCGGGACCTCGACATAATTTGAACACGGCGATGTTCCTAATGCCTGCTTTGCAAGTAGGCTACCGAATGTGTCATGTGGTATGAACCTAACCCGTGTTAAATCACTTGTTTTACCCATTCCTCTGACTGGAATCAATGTATGGACCTTCACAAACCCCAACTGTTAAATGATGCAAGCTGGTGAAAGTGTGCTTTCACCTAGAATTCAGTCAGTTTAAAAAAAAGTGTGTGTTGGCAGAGACAACACTCTGGCAGCTCCTGAGGTAAAACACAGCATGTATCATGATGCAATCATTACTGACCCGGTAGCTCTTCATAGATGTCATCATCGATGGGTTGAGGGCCAATGTCGTCATACTGCTCCTCATCGTCGTCTTCTGGGATAATCCCAGTCATATCTGCATGAAAAACAAACAATATGCACACAAATTGCTCATGGCATGGGACACTGCACTGCAGATAGACAAAGATAAAAGACTATGCTAGTGGTCTAGTTGTCCATCCCGCACTGGATCTCGAACACATATCTCTGGCATGGGAGTCGGGCGTGCTAGCAAGCAGGCTAACACCCATGGACTCTGTTCTGTTCTAGTGTGTCGCTGTAGCTTCCGTATAATATCAGAAAGCAAGGTGCAAAGCTACGCCTGCTTGGCCACCACTACTGTACACGAGGCATCCTCGAGGAAGACACCTAACCGTTGCCTGCTTCTAAAAGGCCAAGTGACTGGAAGTCACTGAGGATAGAAGAGTAAAACGTATAGGCAGCTGGCAATGAATCGCTTGTGAAATACGTGAAGACAGCAACTCTGCCTGACAACTGAAGGTGCACAAACCTTTCAAAACAAAGTCGATCTGTTTCACCCACTCCTCTGCCTCTTTCTGAGATGATGCACAAAACTGTGAAAGAGGAGGGAAATAAAACCTGTATTTAGCCCAACATACAGCTACACATATATTAATTTACATAAGCAAATAATGCTGCATTTATGCATAGTAAAATGTTCCACTTGGTGGCACCTATGTTAGGAACACTATTTAAGCCTTTTAAAAATGCATGTCAAGTCGAGCTGCTGCAAAGGATGCAGTGTCAAATGAATGAATGGGTTTTTAAAAATAAAGATTTAATGAAACACACACACACACACACGGTTTTAATGGAAAGGTTACATTTAGCATATCAAGGACAAATCAAGGAATGTTTGAAGAGACTATCTCACCGTATACACCCGCTTGTCAGAGGCTGAGATTTCGAAGCAAAAGTCTTTCTTTGAATCTTTCCTCAAGGTGTTGTTCATTTTGACGGTGTATCCATTGATGCTAAAATCGCCTTTCTGCTGCTTGTCTTTCACGTGAAACAACAACAATATTAAAGAAGGTGTCATGGAAGAGTAGATTATAATATAAAAATAATATATTTGTTTCCATAACAAAGCTTTAAATACCTCACTTAGAATACATAAAACAAGTGGGCTGCCAATAAAGATACACACATTTATTGCATTAAAGCTCCCTCAGAACCTCAAATTCCCTCACCAGCTCTGACAAGGCTTTGCAACACAACTGTACAACATGCACAGATGCTGAGGAGCGAATTACCAAAACCCAATCAGTCCATATTTGATCCAATGTATGCCTTTTATGACTTCTATAATCTGTAAACTAAAACAGTGCCAAAACCTTGTCTCGCTGTTGCACGTGATAGTTGTCCACCGATATGATATACATTGAACAGAAGGCTATACGCTAAAACATTTTCTCAAAGTCCGAAATCCAAATTAATTTTGGAAATTTGCTCCTCACATATTTTGCATCATATCACATCATAACTGTTATGATACAATGCAACACAGGCAATACTATGGGCCCACCTTGACCATAAGCGTTATTCCTGCCACAAACTGAGGAGTGAACATTTAAATAAATTAATAAGCAACTGCTTCAGCGGTGTGTGAATGCACTGCACTCTCCTTTACTGCAATACAACCTGTAATAAATAATACACAAAAAATAAAAACAAGTACGTTCAACTCATGCCTGCACCTTTGTCACTGCCATAATAGTAGAACGTATGGCTGCTTAGCGCACACCATCTCTTCTGCCACTCCGTGCCAAAGAAGCTGGGGTCTGCAGAATGGTATCACAGTGTAAAAGACACACAAGAGGACGGCCGTTTCTATTGCTAATGTGTTCAAATGGTGGATAAGGTAGCAATATAGTAGCAGCAGCAGCAGCTCTAACATAAGCGGAGAGATTCAAACATTAAATTGTTTTAGTATTTAAAATGATGCTATACATTCTATCAACTATTTCACCTGTGTGTGTGTGTGTGGCACACTCACCCCCCCTCCCTCTTCCCATTTCTCTGCTCTCTACCCCTCCCCTTTCATTGCGTGCAAGCACACACACACGCACCATTCAAACATCTGCACTTATTAATATGTAAGGGCATGTGTTTTCTAGCCCTCATCCATTACTGCAGGTGATGGGACACCTCCCATGAATACCGCAGAGCACACCCACCCTTCCTGCGTTTCTCCAGGTAGCCCGCCTTGACCACATACTGCAAATCCTGAACTGCCACAGGCGGAGACTGATGCCCTCCTGGTGAGGACGATAGATACATACATACATACAGAGAGATAGAAAGAGAGATAGATACTTGATTTGTCCCTGCGGGGAAATGAATTTGCATCAAAAAAATCACAAGGCATCACAGAACATCAGAGACATACTCATAAATACCACACACACCTTATTAGTCTGGCCAGACCAGCTGGGCATCCTAATAATAAAAATATATCTTTGCCCCCATTAATATTTGGACCGGTTTTTATTTGGGGAGCGATATATAAGTGGGTGTCTCGTATCTCCCACAATGCTGTTTGCCTTACTTCTTCGAAGATTCACTGCATAGTTGGAAAGGTAATACCCAACAGTTTACTGGCTCTTGATACTGTTTTTCTAACAGAATGTTCCAGTGCCTCAGTGGCATTTCCAAACCAGCATTTAGAGATTTAACTCTGTTTTGATTAATTGAAATCACAAGACAATGATGTTTGAAATGTCTATTCCAATTATTACCATAATACCAAACCTCTGCAAAATATAACAAAGTATGTTCAAATATTTGTAGGAAATTAGTATATACTGATTATCGGTGTGCACATGGAGTAATCACTTGAAATAGCTAAAACCTTGTTAGCTCCACTAAACATCATTGCAGTGTAAAGTGCAGCTTCAATGCAAATTTGCAACTGCTGTGTCAAAGTTGCTTTGTGCGAAAGAGCGGCCATAAAACTGGCAGCTGGTTACAGGCCATTAACCCCCAGGCCCCAAACAACATTTCGCAAAGATAGTCCTAATGTAAAAAAATAAAATAAAGATGAAATAAAATAAAAATCTTGCATAGACATTCCTAAAGTTGGGACATGCCTGATTAACGCTACTGTATACTGAAGGATGTGTTCTCCCAAAGTTTGCCACTGCAGTAATTCTCTGTCTCTAGACTGTGACTGGGAATAATAAAGCATGTTCCTGCTGTCAAAGGAAGGGGTGGGGGAGTGGGGGGATGGTGCTGTGTGCCCGGGTGGGGGCAGCAGTTGTACCCCAAATTGCTTCCCAAGTGTGTTGCCAAGTTACAGCTGGAATGTCAGCCTCACTGTGCCTCTAAAAAGTCCCCTTTGCGAGGATTTTAAGTTTGTGTATGTATCAGTTCCAGCCTCTCCAATAAAACCAGTTTTTCACCTAGGCTTTTAATCCACACAGCATGCATAAAATATAGCATATTCAGCAGGTATACGTTCACCAATAAATCATATTATTATTATTACTAGTATTATTGTTATTATTATTATTATGATAATAATAACAACAACTTCACCACCACCATCATCATAATTATCCTCGTAAAGATTTTGATTTCAAAACATTCCCAATTCAAACTATAAATATTATTAGATATATGACATATTCCAGATAATAAGGGAATATTTGTGGTAATGCCGCGCTTGCGGTTAAGTATATCAGAAGCCTACCTTCGAACTGCTCGTCATCTTTGTCAGTCCTTTCCGAATGCAATGATGCTCTATCGTCAGCCTCATCCTCGTCATCTGACACCTTACTAACTACACGGTTTTAATTAGAAATGTATGGGTATTAAATACATACAGCAATTAAATATCAAACACACAATTAATACTTACTTTTGTCTTTGAAATCATGTGGGTAACTGTTTTGGAAACAAAAAAAGGCATTATATTTCACACTAACTGCAGGTTTTCATGAAAACGTGTGTTCTTTTAACACATTACAAAATATGTGTGTGTGTATGCGCATACCCCAACTTAACCTCTTTAATTCGTTTTATTAAGGCTTCCCTCTTCTCTTTTGCCTTCTTGTTCAAAATTTCTCCTTTTAGCCCATCAGATAGGAATGTTTCAAGATCTTGTAAACGGGGAAAAAAAGGCTTTAAATATTGTAGGCTATCGTCTTACTGCTCTATTAACCTAATGCTGGTTGAAAGAAAAAACAGTAGCCTAATTTGTCTATGTGCTTGTTCCTCGGTCATTTTACTGTAAAATATTACTATTTGGATAACGCTACTGAATAGTTAAGGACAACCTACACTTACAAAGTAGATCTTAAACGATAGGCTACCTGAAATAAGCGTCGTTAACTCCTCTGGAATGGCACGCATTGTTAACGATGTAAACAGAAACAATTCCCAGTCAACGGTGCAACGAAGCGAATATAGGTTACACGGAAGCAATAGTGATTGTTAAACACAGGCTATAGCCTACGGAAGTTGCACATGCATTTAGGCTACTAAAAATGAGCCAGTCCATCCACACAAATCTAATCAAAATTGATCAATGTGTCCACCTGTCGGTCGTTCATGTTAATGCTGCTAAGGTTGATTTCATATATTTTGTTTCTGAAATTGATTACAGGCTACTTATTTCATTCAAGTTTACCAAACAAGGATCTGACCACGAAACTGCGACACAATGTGGCTTTTACAGGAGAAAAAAAGGAGAAAAAAAGGCATTTTGTCTTAGGCAAATATGGCAATAGTTCAGTTTCATGTTCAGTCAGATCTGTGTGAGCTCAAAGGGTTGCCTGCAACTGCATTCATGCGGTTTTATTTGTTTATTGTTCTGCCAATGAATAAGCCAACAATTTATTTTTAATTGAAGCAATCTGTTCACATATTGTACCTTACAGCAACAAAGAATCCATTATTTACATTTTCTAGAAAATGATTAGGCTGCTTTGGATCAATCTGATGGGTTGTTCAATGGTGTCCATTCATTCAGTAGTCATCTTCTGACAAACAGTCGCCTATCATCACCCAATGCAGGTTGAGAGAGTGGGCCTTTGAACTTTGTAGCCCATTGTTACCTATGTGAGACAGTCATGCACGTCATGAGCAGTTGTGTGTGTGAAGGATTTCTTCCCTCGCAGATGGTGGTGGTGGTGGGAAGGGGGTGGGTGGTGGGGGGGTGGGGGCAGAATATGTCATTGCTGGGTGGGCGGTGAGCTCCAAGCTATAGTTTATAAAGAAAAGTTTCACTTTGATGAGTGTGTCATCCCACGTAAAATAGCATGACCGCCTATTTAAGGATCCTTATAGATCGTTGAGCTTTCATTTGACACAAGAGCAAAAGTTGGTAATATATTCTGTTTATTATTTCGGCATATTTTTCTCATCTGAGTAACCAAAGAAGTTTGTGCGAGGTAATATAATATTACCCCCCCCCCCACCCCCCCCCAACCCCATTGACCAGCACTTCCAATATGCTTGCAGAGGAAGATATGAGAAGAAGCTTGACTTTTGACCTTCATGTGTGTGCAAGTGTGTGTGTGCGGAAGGAAAAGTGTTGTATCTAATTTCCCACAAAGTAAAGTACCAATATGCCTCATCTATTTTCCTGTCAGGTCTAAAGCTCACTTGCACCATCGCAAACTCCATTCTCATATTCCTGCAGGTTTGGAAAATCACAGTAGCGATCACAATAACACAATAATGCATGCATTTATCCAACAAGCCACGTGTTCAATGTGTGATAAACAGAACCATTATTCAGTTGAAGTTGCAGAACTCTAAAAAACCCTCCTATTAAAAAAAATAATATTTTCTCACAAAGAAGAGACCGTAACTCAACAACGTTTTAAACAAATGGCCTAAATGTGCATGAAGCACAGGACAGCGCGTTGTATTCATATAATCGAAGCAGGAAATAGCATTGTTGAGATTAGGGATTGTTGCTACAAAGATATCAGACCTCACAGTTATAGCCTTGCCGTTATAGTTGAGTCAGTAGCAATAAACCAACGATTTGCCATTTTAACCGGCTGCCTTATGACTCACAGAGATTATGCTTTTTCCAAACTGCTTTCAATTAGCCATGGACAGATATCACATCACATCTTAGCCATATATTGCCTGTGTGATCACTAAATACACATTTAGTCTTCCTCAGGGTTAGCTTTAACACGTAACATTCATTACATCGAAATGTAATCATGTATTTTTGTATGTTTTAATAATAACCCATAACATAACCCCATGAAATAGCAAATCATGTATTTATCTAGGCGATAAGGTAATGTGATCGTTACCAAACTATACGATAATGTATTCCGTGTGCAAATTTGACATAACATAATTAGAGAAAACCTATTTTGTCATTTAGATTAGATACATTTAGTTAGACTATATGCATATATCTATATAATGTATTAAATAAGTAACAACATGTTACATATTTCGTTGGTGGTCAAATTACTATTTCAATGAAAAAGAAAGGGAAAAAAATTCCTAGACTATAGCAAGTTACAAAGTCTCTAGACACCACTGAACGATTCTTATAAATGTTTTAATAAAGACTTTCTTGATAATGCAAAGGCGCAAGGGCGCAATTCTTAATGCAAATTGATTGAATTACATCGCGGGCCAGGCTATAAACAAGCTCTTTCAGTGCTGTGAGTTTGATAGGCAATAAAATGTAATTGTAGAACGCCAACAAAGTCATAGGTTTTGGCCTGAAACCCATAGCATGCAATTCCCAAAGCAAGATTTCTTATTTAGGCCTATACACGCACATGCATGCAGGGCAATTCATCTCTTAAATTACTTATATTTTAATGAAGAGAAAGCAAAAGGCCTGCTGCTCCAAATGTTTCTTCTCTAAAGCATATTCTACGTCTGCTTTAAGCCTATACCCATTAAGAAATTATACATTGTTGGCTATGTCCATTTTAATTTCAATTGCATTATCTGGAGTTAAAGCAACGGGTCACCAATGACCCGTAAGATTTGAGATGAATGAATATCCTGTTTTAAACAAAGATTTTCAGAAAATATGCTATTGTACATTCATTGGTATTATGTAATTGATAAATAATAGATGATAAATTCCCATATATTGAAAGTGTAAGCCTAATATCTGAAAACACATTATGTTCCCCTTCAGACAAATTATAATGTGTAGCCCTATCAAACTTTGTACAAAACAATAGAATGCCGCAAATAATTTAATTCAATTTGACATTTTATTTCATGAAAATATGTTAATATGTAGGTCTAACCCAAATTCATGGAAAAAAAATCTAAATGTATAAAAATAATCTTTAAATTATAAAATTATAATAATAATTTGGCTAATAGAATAAACAGGCTTCAGGCTACATTTTGTTTTAACTTACCTTATATGCGAGATCTAAAGAAACAGTCCACCCTAAAACTGACTACTAATATGCTGAAGTCTTAAAACCCCTTTTTTCTGTAGTGATTAATAGCTCAAGTTTTGCAGGTCGATTGTTGTAAGCGTCTCAGAAAAAATGTCAAAACTGTTGTTTGATATTTGCATGGGACTGTCTATAGAGTCTGACAAACTCGGAGAGAAACAAGGCGATGAAAACACTTGGAAGTCCTGCAGAGAGATGTCCAGGGCCGGGGAGTGATCACTGCTGCCACCAGATGCGCAGTCTGGGCCTATTGTTGACACGCACTCAAGGCCGGCGGGCGATGGGCCTGGAAAATGTTTCAGATTTTTGTCATTGGTGTTTGAAAGCGTAACAGTTGAGCTTTGGGCATCTCCATTGTTTCCATTCGGAGACTGTTGTGAAGTTAAGGTATTTCGGTGAAAATACCTCTCCCTCTCCAGAAGCGCCCCGGACACGCTGTTTTGTTCCGCCTGCTCAAACTCGTCCACAACACCGTCATCTAAACAAGTGTATTTTCCCTCTGTATCACGGTTCTCTTTGCAATGGGTTTGCCGTTTGTGCTTCATTCTCCTGTTCTGGAACCACACTTTGACCTGCCTCTCTGTTAAATCCAGCAGAGCTGCTATTTCCACTCTTCTCGGCCGGCACAAATATTTGTTAAAATGAAACTCCTTTTCCAGCTCTAGAAGTTGAGTGTTGGTGTACGCCGTCCGCAACCTCCGAGATGTCCCACCACCACTTTCTGGAATATCTGGTGAACCTAAAAACACAAATAATTAAACCATAGCGTTTTTGTGGTTGTTGTTGTTGTTGTTTTTGTTGTTGTAGTTGTTGTTTTTGTTTTTAAATAAAATGCTGTTTATAATAAAACATAATTTAAAAAATTATCATAAAAAGTTAGGAAAATAGGAAGTTAGAAAGTTAATAGGCCGCATCACACACAACTCGTTTGTGGGGACCAGCAACTTAACTAAAAAGATTTATGGGCCAACAGGAAGAATATGATGGCTCTGTGTGCAGGGTCGGATAAAGATTAATGTACAGCTGGTCTATGTAGGAGAAATATATCACTCTCCATTACCGTCAAACATCAACATTCTTACACTGCATCACAAGTAAGCGTGGTCGATCTGAAACGAGCGAATAGGCATAGGATACAATCTAAAACGCATAGCTGTAATAGTGAATCCTTGGCCAATGGACACCGAAGAACCGTAAAAAGAGGTTATTAATCTTGTCTTGCCTTGGGGGGAGTAGTACGGCGAGGAGTCATTGGATGTCACTGCCGTTTGGTGTTTCTTGACAGTTTTCTTCTCCTTCATCCATGGATATTCCGGTGGTATGGACGCGGCTTGCAGCGGGCTACAGCCATTCAGAGACTGTTTCGATCGGCTGTGGCGTGGGTGGCTTCCCGGGTTCAGGCTGGGAATGGTTTGCTCAAAAGGAGGAGGAATCGGTGTCGATGGTGAAAGCGTCGAGCTCTTGATTGATGAACTTTGAAATGCATCCGCGACAGGGGGAAGAGATGTCAGGCACTCAGCAAGCGACGGCTGACTGTTGATAAAACCACTTTCTCGCTCAAATTCGTAATTCATCTCCTCCCTCCTGTCTTCAGTTTTACTGTTTAAAATGTATTGGAAGAGCATAAGATAATATTCACAGATCACGTCTATGTTTATAAACTCTTAAACTGAATATAGTCGTATGGAGACCTCTATGCCATAAACTATTGCTTTCATGAGGATATGGTTGGAATTAGACCGTGTTGCTTGTCACATGATTACATCTGCCCAATGACAATTTGGGGTTTTATCAAAAGAAGCCACTGTCCTCTGTGATTGATCGAGAAACTCGGAGGGGTAACGCCTCATTCCGGGGGTAGGGGCTTCTTTTTATTTACACATTTTGGTCAGTTTGTTCACTACTGCCCCCAGACGCAGCCCGGTTTAACTGTGACATAAGTGCTTCCAGACAGTGAGTGTATTTTGCAGACGTGATAGTGTAGCCTACTACCAGGAGTTGCGCGCGCAACTTATAGCGCATTAATTACAAGCGTGACAAGTCACAAATCATTTCAGCAGCAGCATTTACGTCTGATAACTACGCCCAGAGTCGTTATTAGCTCAAGTCGTATATATGTATATATATATGTATATACTGCATTAAACCCCATTAAGAAAATGAAAAATGTTTGATAAAATTATAATATAATAGCCATATAGGATGTGCCAGTGTGTTAAAGAGAAGGGATAAGAAGCTCTGGCCGTTTATTGCTTAGACTAAACAAAGAGCTCTATCTTACTACCGTGATCAATCTTGCTCACCAAAAGGTCTGACAGCCCCGTGCCTAGAACGCATTTAAACCATCTAACACTCACTTAGATCATATGGCCAGGAAGAGGAGAAGCTATATGCTTAAGAGGAAATTTCGATTAGGAAACGTCTTTGTCTTGCTTTGGTAAAACACAGATTAGAGTGGTATTGCCGTTGGATAAGTCTCATATTTACGCATTCGTTATTCTATCGAAATTACATTCTATTGCTTTTTTCGATTACCAAAGGACAATATTGACGCAGAAAACATCAGAGAGGATTGGAATTTAGCCTACTTTGTTAGTGGCATAGGCATGTAGAAGCGACGTCTTGAGTTTATTGTTTGTTGAGGTGAGTGGGTGTTGGCATTTTGCAGATATCCCATCCCAAAAGCGTCGTTTTGTTCTATCAGAAGGTTCAATCTTAGGCCTATAGCTAATATATTTACCTTTGAAATAGCCTATAGGCCTACTATTATTTTCCAGCATTGTGTGACAGATTTCAGTATTTAATTAACCAGGCCTTTATATGTTAACATATAATAATATAAAGGCTAAAAATATCAAGCAATCTTCTAAACATGTGCAATGTATTATATCAAATATATTAATATTTATTCAGAATGAGCTCATAGTCTATTTTACTTGAAAGGCTATATGCTACTGACTTTATTGTAGACTATAACCAAGATCATATATCTGTCTATCTTCAACGACTAACGAAAGATATCCTTTTTAAAATATGGTAAATATGGTTGGTACGTGTGAAAAACAACCAATTTTAAATGATTAAAACATTTGACTGGCTTGGCACCTTTTGTTTTAACGAATGAACGAACGCAAAGAAAGTGCGTGGGTGAGCTGCTATGCCCGTCTGCCGTCTGTTAATATCGGACATCTGGAATATAGCAGCACAATACTGCTCACTGTAGGGTTTTTTTTTCTTCGATGACCTGTCATTCAGGCGGAAAAGCATAGCCGGTGCTATATTTAGCTATTTTTATTATTACTAATGTGTACAAAAACAAACCCCTGGAAGATGACCGAGCTACTCTGCCAGTGTATCACGAAATGATGATAATAGCTGGGCCTATGTTGTCTTTGTAGCCTATTTATTTATACAGATGATCTGTTCTTTAAAACTCTGAAAAGGAAATCTAAAATCAAGAGGTGTGTCTGTGTGCCACAGTTTCTCAAAATAAGAAAAGAAAGCTAAATGTAATCTCAATGCCTCACCCCATCCACCCCAAAACATTAAATGTAGGCTAGTTATGTATACGTTTTGACCTGTTGGGATAGCCCTTCATGCTAAAGGTGGTATGGCTATTTGTGGAATAATTAAGGATTCAGACTATATTAATTTGAATGAAAATCTAATTACACATGGGCAAGTATGTTTTAGGGTTCTCCATAAACCTTAACATCAAGCAAATGATGTATCTATTTTAATGAAATATGTATTTAATCTACACTGTCTGCCCTATTTGAACAATGGAAGATGTTGGTGCATAAGGATTCTAGCCAGATCACCCATAGCTATACTTAAAGTGTAGGTCTAAGGCTATAGGCTGCTGTGTGTCTGAAGACACACAACACACAGCAGACAGGAAAACAGTCTGCATGTGTGTGAGGGTGTGAGGGGGTGGGGGGAGAGATGGGAGGTGGAGTGTTTGCCTGAAGTTCTTTAAGGCTACAATGACCTGGACATTGGGATTCAACAATGGACAAGGCTACTTTCATGTGTAACGTGTGTTCTATGTGAACATAATCGCTTAACTCCATATTATTAATAAAGGTCTATTTTATTGATATGTACATGCATATTCTTTCAGTTTCTGGTCAATGTATGTGTCAATGTCAGAGCTTCCTAAAAGGTATCACAGCCTGGGCTAATAAAACAACCTGTCACTAAATCAGAATAAAAATCTGTAAGTTTGACTTACTGACTCAAAATCATTATGAAAACATATAGGCTATTAGGCCTATTCAGTCGTCTTACTCTGAGGCTCAAGATGCACCGACCAACCCACTTCTTCAAATGTCTTCCCAGACTCAACACCTCCCTCCATATTTACATGCTGACTGACAGCGGTCTAGTAGTGAACAAAGCCATGTGCATGTCCGCACCAATTATGCCTAGCCTATACTGTAAGCCGTGTGCTAGCTAGATATAAAAGTGTTCAGTGAAATATTTATCTTAGAGCTAAATACAAGCTCAGTGTTGTCAATGTGTGGATACATTTGACCTATTGACATCATGATATGCTAACATTGAGGCACATATTTTTTATATGCGCCAGAGTAAGGCCATATCATTTATGTCAGATGTCTAGTTCTGAATGTTATACTGACTTCGAAAATAACCTAAGCATGTATTCCTTAAAAAAAAAAAGAAATGTTAAATTATTAAAACGTATCCATACTGGTCACAGGGCCTAAATAGGCTATGTCTATGATTTAGGCTCGTGTAGCCAATCAATTTCACAATAAAAACACACATATAGCTGTTGAAGACACTCACCAGGCCAACTGGATTTCTTACAACAATTGAATGTGCATTAGATTTTCCGTGAAACAGCAGCTGATACTTAAACAGCAATGGAGACAGGGAATGTTTGTTCTGTCTTAGTTTCAATAATAATAATAATAATAATAAGTATAAAGTTCTTATTTAAACCCATCATAGCGTTCTGACATTTTCCATGACGATGAGTAAGATGCTCTAGTACACGCATTCGCGCCTGCGTCAAACTTCGTTGTGTTTAGGCCTACTACAAATGCTGTTTTCATTCCTTGATTAATATAGGATAGGTTATATGATTACAATACAGTTTGGCTGTTCTTATTGTAGCCTATATATTCAGGTATCATTATTTGACACGGCAGAACGCCTAAATTAAACATAACACCACACTACGCACCTTAAAGCATTTTCTTTAATGAACCAAAGTGTAACAAAACATGGGTAGTTTGTGAATACGCCGGTGCGATCAATAGCGGTCTGTAGTTGAGTACTTATTGGCCTGTATACTATATGTATTGTTCTACAGACAAACCGCTGCCGCCCCCTGCTGGCAAGATGACAACAGCAGCGAAATACTTCCTGTTTGTAAGCTCCATCAAGGCAGACGAGACGTTATTATATTAATAACTGTTGCCAGTACCATCAAACACTTGCATTGTTTTAGTTTTAGTTTTAGTTGTTTTTTTGTTTTTTGTTTTTTGTGATTGTTTAGGATTTTTACATTTCAGATTAAATATTGAATATAATAATATTTATAGTCCAGGCGACAGTTAAATTCATATGGAAATGTATGAATTCGTATTCTGAAACTGCATGCTCAAATACTCAACGGCCTCTTGTGCTATACTAAATGAAACAACAAACGGGTGTTATAGCAGTGCGACAGGGTGATTGTTGTTAGACAGTTGTAAAGTAATTAAAAGGAAAAATCCCAGACGGCCTGACAAGCCTGGAGTTTTATGGAGGCTCATGGATTTAAACCTTCCAAGACAGACCCATCTGCATACGGACTTTCCTACCCCCACCCACGGTATGCCATTTTTTAAACCCATAGCAGACATGAATGTTGCATATTTGACTATTTGCCAAAACCTTATTAGAAATGTTTAACGACTGCTATCATTTTCAGCCACAAACACCCTCGGGGATTACACTTTTTATTCGCTTGACACGTTATAAACAGTCAAACCTGTGATTGTGGTTTAATGTATTGTGGAATGCCAAACCTTTGAATATGCCGAAGCATTTCATATTCATGCAGTGATGAAGGATGCATGCCACACATAATACAAGCGAAGAGGGAAGCTTTGCTTGATAATTTGTTTTGTTTGTAATCTTCAATTGGAGAACGTTTTGGAATGGTATATGCTATATGTAGTGTGTTATTATATATGATTACCCTGCACACTGTAAAGCCTAAATAAATGGTGCTCGGTTTAAGCCAGTCGTTTGGTTAATATGCCTATGCAAACGAATCGTAACTAAAAACTTAAAACACATAAAACATAATCTTGGTAAAAATATAGACGTGCGCGTTTGATTATTTGCCTGATATTTGTGGCGACAGAAAGAACAGTGCATGGGCCAACAGAACGGCCTCTTTCAAGGCTATACTGGAGCATGAGGGCCTATATCTTGCGGTTAATACATTACTTATTTGTAAATGATAAACGAGATTTTAATATATGTGATATGCAAACTATTTTTATTTTGATTTTTGATTTTAAGACGAGGTATTTCAAGTGTGCACATTAGCTAATACACGATTTTCACAAATAACCTACAACAAAACTTCCTATCATAAAAATATGTGGTTGCAAACAAAAAAGAAAAAAAAACTAAAATTGAAATTGAAATAACTTATGTAAATAGGTAGTTCAGGTAGTCAAGGCAATTACATTTTCACAAATAACTTTAGGTTCCATGCAAGGGACAAATTTTCCAATTGACTAGGCTATAGGCTACAACACATCTGCACAAATAGTATATCACTTAACATTAGCTATAGAAAACGATTCAGCACATTTTATAACAACACAAGTACAACAAAGCTATACGTGTAACGGGGCAACATATTTCATAATAGAACGATTTTTTTTCAATTTCGTTGTCGAAAATGCTTTAATTCAGCTACCAGTGCAAAAAACTCAATTGTCTCTTCGTCGGTCTTTGGTTCCTTTCTTCATTTTCATCCTGCGGTTTTGAAACCATATTTTGACCTGTCTCTCCGTCAGATTCAGCACTCTTGCCACTTCATATCTACGATCCCGTGGAAGATACATATTAAACAGAAATTCTTTTTCCAGTTCAAGAATTTGATGTTTTGTGTATGGACATCGTTTTTTTCTGGTCGACTTTGCGTGAAGCCAGTTGGTAGACGGATTATCTAGAATTTAGGGTAAAAAACAGGACATAACATTAAAATATCACTGACATAGCTATTCCACTTTGAAAGGTATAGTCCCAAAGTTACCATGGCTTTTATTTCTTAATAATGGTCTATAATTGTTAATTCCTGCATGCGGAGTTATTGTTTTTTATGAGCGAAAAGAGTTATGTATTAACTATTGCTATACTATAATGGATATAATAGCTATAGCCTATAGGCTACCCATATGGATGATGTTTGCAACAATACAATTTGTGATCCATGAATAAATTAGGCCTGCAACACCGGACAATTCAACTTTTGCATTTGCGAACACATAACAATGCTTATATGTGAAATATATAGCCAATGCAGAATCCAAAGCAGAATTTATCAAAAACATTCACCAAGAGAAAGTGAAAAAACTGCTTACTTGATTCTTTTTCAGTGCTTTGTTCTGTCGGCGAGCTCTCGTCCGTGGGTTTAGATGATGTGGGAGTATCACACGTAATCTCTGTAAGAGAAGTCCCGTTTTCAATGTCAGACACAAGAGGTGTGTGCGTTTCGAGAGTCGTGCAGTCACCACCCCCAATGAGGGGTTCGGATTTTATATCATAATGTATAGTTGTGGACGGTAATCCGGTTAAACACAGGGACGCAGAAACTGGATCCAACGTCCAGGAGCGCGCAAACATCCCATCTATATCTCCTGTTGTGTAATGGTGATGCATGTAGGTCGGGGCTGCTGTGCTTGGAGGATGGCTCGAGATGGGACTCCAAGATGCACCAAAAATAGCAGATTTCCCCTGCAAAGGGAAGGACTCTTGTCCGCCATATTCAGTTAGCATCGTCTGCCCCGCCTGTTCAACCGCGCCAGCTGAGGAGTATCTAGGTGCCATGTCCTCTTGGTCGGGAGGAATACGCGAGTCAACATAATAGCTTGATCCCAATGTCGACATGTCAAAATGGAAAAGCACCCCTTCTATATTTAGAAAAGTCGTTTCATTAGCCTGTGTCTGCAGCTGGAGCTCAATGCGTCCAGCAAGTTGAACCTTGCCCAACACTGGATAGGGCGCCCCAAACACGTGACCGTGGGACAGAAGAAAAAATAATAAATCAGCTTGCACGCTGAACTAAATGGCCACCATTTTCCCCATCATATTTTAATAGCAAAACCATACGCCTTTATTGGGAGATACTTCGTTTTACAACCAATAAATGTGATTTTTGTCAAGAGATCTGTTAGTGATATCATACATTTGTTGTAAAAGGCAAGGATCAAACCGCTGCCTATACAGATGTGACGATATAAGACTAGGCTATAGTTTACAAATAAACGGTTTATTAGGCCTAATAATCTATAGGTGATTCTAACACGATTTTAAGTAGGCTTTATCAAATGTTAAGGCTAAAAGCAAAAATAAACGGGATTTATTTTTTAAAGAAAAATTGCCTCATGCTTATAGGTCTAAATAATGTCTACATATATGTATGAAAATGCCCAACTTAGACATAATAATAAAAAAAGGATTCATAAAAAGAAAATGCAAGAATTTGCCCATGTTTAGAATAAAAATATTGTATATTGCTGGTTTTAAATAATGACAGAAAATCTCAATTTATCGACAAAATGCACGTGTGTGTGTGTGTGCCCGCGCGTGTGAATCTTCTTGTCTACTTTGAAGGCAATCAAAACTGGAATGTGATGCGAGGCTATTTGAGTGCTATAACAGTCTAACGTTTTATCACGGGCAATTCGGTTGTTTTTCTTTAGGGTTGTAACCTGGCTGTCTAGCTTAATACCAGCAATAAAGCCCCTGCTTTGTGTCCATTCTATGGCGCAGGCAGACGCATCCGGCGTTTCTAGAGGTGTGCATGGGAACGTTGTTTTGCATGCGCTTTGGGTAGACTGCAATGATCATAACCGAGGCCTTGTCTGCACTTCCTACTGAGCAAGTAGGGAGAGGAACAATAAATGAGGATTTCATTGTTTTATCGTTTTTATATAATGGACATAGCAGATAATATAACAGTATAGTATAACACATAAGAGTATGCTTTATCTTAAGATCTGTGTGTATTTGGTGGTATATCCTATGTCGGTAAATTGCAAAGAAAGGGATCCAGATTTGAAGAAAGACGAATTGTTCGTAATCAAGGCAGTTTCGCGTTGTGGGAGGAAATACAAAAGCCCAACAACATGAGACTAAACTACTCTCGTATGATAGTAAGATATTAATTAATTGAAATGTATAGTTTTAAAATATCTAAATGTGTCCCATCATTTCATAGTTTACAAACACATTCTATTTAAATCCTTAATAATACCATCAATTTTCGATATTCAGAAATCGATATTCATGCAAAAGATTTTAAGCATGTTGAGCAAATGCAACAATTACAATAGCAAGTTCTTAAACATGGTTAAAATATCAGTAAACTATTATAACTACTAAAATATTTGAATGTTTTTCTATTTTGCTGTTTAATTGCGTAAGTAAGAGTATGTCGTTTGAAAATTCAGTTTTTAGTAATACCCTATATCCCTGGAAACAAAACAGAAATATTTGGTTATTGTCTCAAATGCCTCTGTAACATGGCTTAAAATAGCTATATAATGTTTAACGTGCAAAAAGTAAAATGTTCTAATATTATATGTTATATATTATTAGGCTATATGTTATAAATGATTATGGTTTATATTACATAATAATAGCCAGCAAAACAGCTTGTAGTCTATGGGAAAATTTTAATGTGAATGTAAAACACCTTTATAAGCAATAAAACATGTACAATTGCAAGGGATGCTTTTATTCATTTGACCAGCAAAAGTGTGCAAATATTTATGAAACCACTTGGGTTAATCAGCTGATAACGTCCTATATTACTAAAACATAAACAAAATGCAAATGCTTACTCCAACATGCAAAGTCAGATTGAATTTATACAATATTTACAAGCCAAGCCTCTGAAGCATGACATCTTGGATTTTTTTTACACAATGGATTAACATTGTAACCGTGTTCATTTATAAATACATATGCACGACAGTTTACACAGATGTGAAAATAACAGTGTAAAAGAGCAAGAATTTAATAAGTTAGCAAGTAGGCTATTCAACGTACACTCTCACAGTTGAAGGTTCTGCGTTCTATACAGGCGCCCTTGCCATTGATGGAGGAGGGCGCCAAAGACCACACAGTCTCAAGAAAAATTGAAGTTGTTGGAAAGCTCCCGAATTCTATTTTCCCGGCTCATTTTTTTCAGTTTCATCCTCCTGTTTTGGAACCATATTTTAACTTGCCTGTCAGTTAGGTGTACGCTGCGGCTGATCTCAAGACGACGCTCTCGAGTCAAGTACATGTTAAAGAGAAACTCTTTCTCCAGCTCCAAGGTTTGGTGCTTGGTGTAGGGGCAGCGCTTCTTCCGTCCACTCTTAGCTGTAAGCCAAGTGGCCGTGCTTTCAACTTTACCGTCTCCTATAATGAAAGTAAAACAGGCCATAAGACACATTATAACTGACAAATAATATTAAACTTATATAATATGCTATAGAGTCCTTCCAGGATCTCCAATGCAATTTAAAAGTGCCCATTTCATTAGGTTACATTGTGAGCCTTTGTATGATACAGTGCTGCATGCTATGTTGCTCTATATAACGTTGCAGTGTTTTTATGTGGTCATTTGGTCTACATGTAATCATAATTTTAAAATAACCATTTTCTGATGGTGTTTTGTTTGTTTGGAAAGTTACGCACAACAAATGAGTATTTCAATCAAAGTTTTACATTAGACCGCTGCTCATGGGTCACTGGTTGGTCACTAATTATAGCTGAACACAGATTCCACAGCCTAGCCTATTACGTATTTATTAAGACATAAAACTTAGCCTACAGTCTGCTGAAATTATGGCTATGCATTTTATAGGAGCACTTTTAAGGACACCAGCATTGGGCAGATGGACTAGCCTGGATTGGCCTAACTGTTCCTCGTCACGAAATAATAAAAGCACACAGATGTTGAAACACAAAGACAGCACTCTGGTTCAATATCCAATGTCACAAGGAGACAACTCGACCTCATGAATGGCATAGGCTATTGTCTACCGTCCTATTGCTATTAATACACAAGAAAGCAAACAACACGTCGATAGACAATCCCACCCAGCCTAAACGAATATCTTGTTTTTCGAACATTTTGATGTGCCCCTTTAGAGTTCTTCACCTTTGTCAGCTTTTTCTTTGCTTTCAACGCAAGCGTGTGTGGGTTCGGGCAAAGGCGAGCTGTCCGACGAGAGGCGCGTGTCCTCGTCTTTAGCAGCTTGGCATGGCGCAGGAACAAGCGCCTCCTCACTCTCCCTTCTGTCGGTCTCTTCGGAGGTACCAGGCTGCGAGGTGTCGAAACGGGAAGGTCGTTGCAAAGCAAAGTGAGTCACATTTGGCTGAACGTCGTTATAAACCTTGGGAGACGTAGAATATGTCTGGGACAGGCGGAAGTACCCCGGAACAGGCACGTTGCCGCTTGTAACGGGGCAAGATCCAAGCGTTGCCCGTGAATACGAGATGTCATCTACAATCGTTCCTTTAGGGCATTTTTCTGTTTCGTAAAGACAATAGGCGTTCTCCTCTTTTATGCTTGGAGAGAAAGAACACTGAGCCATATGCTGGCTACTGGGCTGTTCACCGCGACACGACCTCGACGTCTCAAGCCAAGCATCCATTCCAGGAATATATGTCCCAGGTGATGGTATCATAGTTTGAGGACCTGGCTCCGCGCGTTTACCAATACTGGAGAAACAAGAGCCAGAGAGTCCATAGGAATAGTCTGCCGACGGTGGAAAATACACCCCGTTGCTTTGGTAATACTGGGCACCGCTCTCTGTTCTGATGTTGATTAAAGAGTCGACGAAAAACGAATTTCCAGCTTGATTGTTGGGGCATGTCATCGTTGTAATGTAATTTGCAGGAGGATGATAGCCCTCACTGGCTGACATTTCTTGTGCAAAACATGCCGAACATAATTACTGATACACACGCTTCTTACTTTAGCTTACAGCCAATTAAAACTGAAGGCGAAAAGAGACTCCTCCCATTCGAAGCACGCAGTTTCACTATGTCACATATATTTTGTTTTAGGTAAAGTAAAAAAGGATAAATGTGGAGGGGATATTGGTGCACCAAGACTTAACATGCATCACCCTCATGCAAATCTAGGTTTCTGAAGAATAGCCTATCCATTTGTGCCAATCTCGTTACAAATTAAACAATGACGCACGCACAGTTGGAAAGTCAGTGGAAGGTATGCTCCTAACAGTTTTGTCTATGTCATAGAATGCATAACGTTATGGCACATTTTAAAGCACTGTAAAAACGAAGTACACATAAGAAGCCTATAGGTGAGCCTATAAGTGCCACAGGCTTTTTGGAACGGCCACCTATTGTTTTGTGTTGAACTTAAGTAGACCGATACCAATTCTGAATTAATTAAGTAATCAATTAATTAATTATCATTATTATTGTATGGGTTACTATAGCTATGAAGTTATGATTACATAATTTAATTAATTTAAGTCAGTATGTCATGTGAGTTGCAAAGTGTCATGTGTTGCAGTATAGGCCCTATAGGGAAAGCACGCAGCGCAAGCAAGAAAAATAAATGTGCCACTTGTTTTATGTTATTTAGGCTAATATATTCATTAAAGCAATCATTGTGTCTACAAGACTTTCATATTTTCATTTCTTTGTTTCCTGGATTGACAGAGATCTATCAATCGTGTAAATCCGCATAAACTATTCTTCTTGTGCAGCAAACTTCCTTAATAAACTAACATTAAATATTAATTATTCTTGTCTATCTATCTATCTATCTATCTATCTATCTATCTATCTATCTATCTATCTATCTATCTAAAGCAACAAAACAAAAAAGACAGCAAGCGATCGGGTATAGGCTATAGCCAATTATAACAAAATATTTAATGATTGGCTAAGTTATGCGATATGGTCATGTCATTTTTTTCTGGAATGTTTTTGGTATTAGAACGCTGCCTTTTCTAACATAAATAATAAAACGGGGTCTAATAAATAGCATGAATTTGGAGTTCCTGAAATGTTTAATCTCCAATGTTCTCCTTTCAAGCCGTATTTGACAGATCCGTATAGACGCATCCAGGGTACCTCGTCAAACTAAAGATTGTCAAAATGCATAATAATACAGGGCTCAAACGAGTAAACTGCTCCAATAGAATGTAAATATTTACTTTTTATTTAATTGTTATTCATTGCTTGTTTTTAAAAAGGACAGAATACGAAAATAAAAATGGTCATGGTGGAATGGTCTGAAGTGGAGTTAAAAATGTGTAGCATGCAAATTACGTTGTATAGGCTATACCAGTTTAATATGTTCTTAAATTCTGAAAACTATTTCATCTTGCTTCATTCTTTATTCTCTGTGGCACTGTTTCACTGTCCATTATCTCAAAATCTCTCTCTTATAGGTTACAATTAATTTGATACAATACGCAACAACATAATAGCAATAAATAACCCAGAATTGTCTGCCTTGTGATAATTCTAACATATTTTACTAGCCTATATTAACGCCGTGCAAGTGTAGTAACAAACTGTTGAGAACATGTACTAATGTATAATTTAGTTTCTATTAGACACACATGCACCTCAATGTATATTATTTATGTATACGTATGTAGAAATAATTGACCTACACCATTAGGCCTGTAAAAGCAGCACTGGCTGCAAAACGTTAAAACTATCCGTACAATGTTGAATATATCTGGAATCATCCCAGTTCAACAATAGCAAAAACGAAACAATCTCGAAACAGTTTAATATATACCTATCTAAAATGTAGGCTATGCTTTTGACGTTTAATTGTTGACATTGATTTGTTTATTGTGCTCAACTTAATAATATTTGAATAGAATAGAATAAATATAATAAAACTGTCTCGTTCACAACGATGACCTATACACTTTATGACCTATAGTTTTATACAATTCCATAATATATTTGAAAAGGACACCATGTGTTGTTTTCTTACCTTACCAGAAGAAAATCCAAGAGGTTAGCGGTTTTGATGCAGTCGTACACTGCTTCCGTATATTTCAATTCACGGTAATGACATTGATCTGAGGAGCGCCACCCAGTGGAACCAACACGCAAGGGCAAATGGCAAATACTGTATATTCCTACCACGGGAACACACTGAAACAAATGAGACTGAAAGGTACGCGAACACAAGCTTTCAATGCACCCAGCCGTTGTTTTCACCCCCTTAGTCACAGTTAATAACCTTGGTCTCAGACGGTTTATTGCACTACACTCCAAATGCTCCAGACGAATACGCGTTTTATGGCCAAGTTGCTGGAGCAACTGGGAGGATGTGCCGCAATCAAAGCGAAATTCCAGGGAACCTCACAGGATGCGCGAGACAACGGCATCACAGCCCCTATTAGCTGATGGCATGCCATTGTTGTTATTATTACAATCTACAACGTGACATGGCACACACGGATCCTTATTAATTACATTAACTGAGATGGACAAATCGACAACGGCACGTCAAATGTGTTTGGCAATTTTGTTTCAGGAACAAGTTAACAAATGCGTATGTCTGACAGCAGAATACCCTAAATCCTATATGCCTACATGTTAAGTCAAAATGGGCGACGTTGTCCTTTAAATGTTAGTCCGGTTACAACCATTTTATGAGCATCATATCTGATTTCTAGTGTTGGGGATTAGAAACAAATGGGCATATATATCAAACATTTGATACTATTGGAGTGCATATATATTAAAGAAAATGAAGGAGTTATTTTGTTTCACTCTTTATCGAGTGATATATGTGATGATGTTCACTGGTGACACAAGACGCAGAAATGTATATGTAACAGTATTTGTTTGGCGTGGAACAGCTGTCAGGTCAATAAATGTGATATTTCTATAATGTGTTATATATGGTTACAAGCATGTTGTAAGCAGTATACACACAATTTGTTCTATCGTACATGGAATAAAACTTAACTAACATTTGATTTAACATCCAGCATGAACTTTTAACGAGTGTTCACGTCGAGAAACACAGTGTTTTTTTGTAATATAAAAACACACAACATTTGTTTCAGACGGTGTGGCTGTATTTGCACAACAATAATCATAAAAACAGATTTACACATTTTCAAAAGAGATGTGGAAACATGTTGCGGCCAAACGTTGTTGTGCGTGCATATGCTGTAAAATACTTTTAAAGACTTGGTCAAGATAATTTGTTTTTGTAACATTGAGGCTTTAGAATCCATACAGATTATAGCCTATACAGAAATAACGGTTATGCATATGGCAGAACGTTTATTTAACCTCAAACTAGGCCTATATTGCACTTCGTTGGCTCACAGGCAATATACTTCTACTACTACTACTACTACTATTATTATTACTACTATTACTACTACTACTACTACTACCAATAACAATACTATTAATAATAATAATAATAATAATAATAATAATAATAATAATAATAATAATAGGTTAATAAATAGGTATACTCGAATGTTATCTGCAATGTAAAATAATCTCCATATGCCTCAGGTAGGCAAACCGTATCAAACCATGGGCCACATGCCAGTGAATGTCTTTTTTTCTGTTTTATAGCAGAGGGTTTGTGGTATAGTACTGTAAACGGTCTCTGTTCAGCTTCTTCTCTTTCATTCTCCTGTTTTGAAACCAAATTTTGACCTGGCGGTCTGTCAGGTTCAGCATTCTGGAGAGTTGGAGACGTTTCTCTTTGTTTATGTATACGCTGAAAAAGAATTCCCTTTCGAGTTCTCTTATTTGATATTTCGTATACGGGCATCTTTTCTTGCGTGTCCTCTGTCCATCTGAAACACAACAAACATGGCGTCAGCTTGGCGTATGGCTACTCGATTTCTTGCTTTAGAGCCAAAATATTACATTACAACAATATGAAATGAGTACTTTTTGTTCAAAGGGACACGCCGATATTAGAAGTCATAACCATAGGATTTGAGAGTGTAAGTGTAAGCTTGCTCGGGGAGGCCTACTGGGCCAAATGAATAAAAAAGTCCACTTGATAATGACATATTGGTATAGGCTTGCATATCGGAAATTGGCACTGGGTACCTTGAAATCAGAGATGCCGTATTATTTAGAAAGCGATGGACATATAAACAATAACATATTAATATGTTTAAAATCATAAACTATATGCCTATACTGGATTTAATGTAATTAATGTTTGGCAAATACATCTTTCTGAACTTTACATATATAAATTATTTGAACCGTGATCTAAATAATGAACTTGCAAATCCAGACTACCATGCAATCGTTTAATTAAATTCTAATGTCGGCCTACTACCCCTCTTAATTAAATTATTTTTTCCAATAATATAAACGTATCATGTTAGGCTATATTCTGGTTACCAAATGTAGCCAGACCTTTGCGGAAGACAACCATGTGTAGAAGAGAACAGAGACAAATATGTGTGTGCATACAGTATATAAAATAACGGAAAACCTGACGGACTTATTACGTTAGACTAAATTCCTATAGTATTCACGGCCAATTTCAATCCCAAGCACGTGATCTTGTCGTTTATAACAAAGTTTTGTAGGGGCAAATCTGCAGCCCCACCATAAACCTCATGTGCTTATAAAACTGCATATAAAAGCTTTAACGGCAGCATGTTAGAATTTTCTCTTTCTCAAATAAGTATAGGTCTCTCCAGGGCTACTTACTGCTGCTCTTTGTACATTTGGCTTCATTGTTGCCGGAGGAGGGCTTTGGGCTGCAGCTCTCCTCGCTTTGCATTCGGTCTGCCGCATCGCCACTCGTGTCCGAGCTACCCGCCGGAGCTGTGTTTACTTTGTCAGACTTGTCCTCGGAATGTTCCGTTGCTGTGTTTTCTGCATTACCGTATGCAGTGTCGAAAAACTGGTCGAATGCATGTGGTAACACGCCGTTTCTTCCAACGCCCGGTGCACCGTAGAAGCTTGACGTTGGATTTGAGCTCGACTGGCAAACAGTGGGATTGTTTTTCACGAATATCTCCCCGAGTGAAGTCTGGCTTGTCAAGCCTTCCCTGTGCACGACGTCCTCACCATAGCAATGTGATAGGCTTCCTCTGTGGTGCCATTTACTTGAAGTATCAATGCCATAGTCTCTGAAAGCTATATCTCTTACGGATGGGACCTGAGGCAAAGTTGACGATTGGTACGAATATGACATAGGACACGAAGATTGACTCTGGCTCAAATAATGAGGGAGACTTGAGAAGTCTGTCCCGGAGACATAATATGTGCAGCTAGGCAAATACATATTAGACCCAGAGATTCGCTCATCAAAATCCATATTCCTGTGTGCCGCCCGTGCCTATAACAATCCTCACATAGTTCCGCTGTGGCGCTGTGCTCCAGACACTTTGAGGCAGATCAGTAGAGCAGAAATTCTTACGCGTATGGCTGACGTGGGGATCCATCTCAATCCGTTCATGAGGGCGAAAGCCATGTGACCACTGGCAGAAAATGACATACGCCTCAAATGATGTGTGGGTTAAACACGACTCAATGGATGTATACTATAGGCTAATGAAAAAGAAACACTTTGAAATAACATTTGCCTATTTTCTTGTCCTGACTGTATAGGTTATTTAAAATAATTCACTGCTAAATCCCTATAGGCTAATATGTTTAAGTACACACCAACATTTTAATAGAATAACCAACAAAATAAGACAACCAAGTAAGAACACATTTGCCAAGAGGCTTGAATCCCAAAATGTTTCAGGATAATCCTTGTACCATAACCTTAACCTTAGAGGAGCCGTTGCCAATAACCTTAACCGTACAACGACGAAGAAATAACGGGGAAAAAAACAGAAAAACAATTTTTTTAAAAACATTCCTATCTCGTTTAGGCACTGGGTCGTTGTGTCACTGTGAATGTAATATTGCTCAGGCTATATATAGGCCAATCTGTTCCACCAATGCAGTGAAGAATGATGTGAGTGATACTGAGTCGTGGTGCTGGTTTTAAATTCATCATGGCTCTCATGGAAACAAAAATAAAGCAATGGAAAGACTGGCTTGGTTGTGCCGTATATGTTGATTGTTTGGACGAGCATTGCTGGTCAGGAGGACACGCACCTTGTACAATGTGGGAAGGTTACTGAAACCAGAGCGGGCTACGCCTGTATCATGCACGACCATGAATGCCATTATCACCAATTTCATTTGATATATAGAATAGGACGCTTAAGGTTCGCTCAACAAGGTTTGAATTACAAGCCGGCCTGCGCCTGCACCTGAACTATAGAGTAGCACACACAAAACTGATTAATTAGCATTGAGGAAATACATACATGGATGCACCCACATGCACCTCGAACATTGGAAATGACACATTTGAAATTACTCGTTATTGACGGACAGCAGACTCTTCTTTTGATAATTCTTACTTACATGCTAATATAGCATAGCCCATGTGCAAACCCGCTCGCACCTATCACTTATATGTTGCATATGTTACATAATAATATTAAAAAAATATATATTTATCACTCCTGCTCTAGCACGTTGTTATAGGATATTAGACATTATCTTCGATACTTGAATGCCATAGGCCTATAGGCTATAGCATTGATGACATGATGCTAACAGATATTATTTCCTTACAAAAGCTGGGTGTGACAGGCTACATCTATTGACAAATGTGGTAATTGTAAGTCGTTTTTGGATACGTGCGTTGCTAAATGCTGTAAATGTAAATGTAATCATAGGCTTATGTATGTGTTTATGTGAAGGCCTTTTCAGTGGTGCATATGCCGACCTGCGATGGATATGCCTTAGGTCTAAATTATTTTTTGAAGTAACCTCTGGCACTGCAAATAGGCTATATGCTTAAAACTGAATGGCCATCACCAAGAATAGGACAGAATATCACAATGTTGCGATTCCTTGTTGTTTATTATTAATATAAATTCACATTTAACTGTTTGTCTTGTACCGAGCCACTTGACAACAACATTTTGGTTATTATTATTTGTAATTATTAGCATATATGCCTATTTGGGAGAAATAACCTTCTGGAATTTTGTAATTAATTGCACGTTCAAATTGTCTTCTGTGTTTCATTTTTGTCAATTACTTAAATTAGTATTTGAATGTCGTTATTTTTCACATATAGATACTTAGCTAATTCTCTAAGTGGGTTTGTTCATCTTATTTTGTTTGCCATTGCACTTCAGTGAATAATAAAGTGAATAGCAATATATCCTTATGTTTTCTCTGACTTGAGGCTGATAATCTAAAGACTATATAAAATGGCAAACGTTTTTTATTCAGTTTTGCATTTAAAGATTCTTTCGATTTTTTGCTGTTACTTATAGCACCTGACAAACACAACACATTTCCGGTTATGTTTTCATGTTAAAGTAAGTTTCATAATAGGCCTGTTATAAAAATAAAAATAAATGCCAGACTTAATGAGTGAGGCGTTTGTACTTTGTACATTTGTAGATAAATATTGACATGGGAATTAGTAGGCCTATAAACATATACAATAAAATACGGTAATGCATGATATAACAATACAGATTTAGTATATTATAATTGTGTGTCAACAATATTCAACTTGAAGAATCAAGAAGGCATTTTGATCAAGAATAAATGTAATCAATTATTTAAGCTTCACAATACAGATAACCTTGAAGTAAAACAATATGTGATCGAGTATTAATACAAATAGCAATGTGAATAGTCTATATTATTCATTTCGTTAAATTTTCATCCTCTCAAATTTATAAGACCTTTTTGGTAAAAAAGTGTGTTTCTGAACAATTTTATTGACCTGACAGCTGTTCCACGCCAAACAAATATTGTTACATATACATTTCTGCTCTTGTGTCACCAATGAGGTTTTAGGAATAGTGCATTATCAAGCTCTTGAGTTAATAAAACAATAAAACCAAAATATGACATATTCTACCGATACAGATAATCAATTGATCAACATAGTGTACTGACAACATAAATCAAGTTCTAGAAAGAATGGCTTTTGTCAAACGAATAATATAGGCCTACATCCTTTCAATGGACATACACATTGTCAAGTTGAAAGTGAATATACTGTGTGTGTCTGTCTGTCAGTCAGTCTAGTATGCCTGTCTGTCTCTCAGTGTCTGTCTCTGTTTATCTTTGTGTGTATATGCCCTTGTGCCTGCATACCTGCTATCAGAGCCAATATAATTAGCCTTAAGTATCTATATTGCTATAGCCATATAACGACCATTCATGTTATATTTTAGCATTTTAAATCACTCACTAAAGAAAATCAAGCCTATAGTGTGATAGACAGGCTTTAATAAGTCAAACAACGGCACGTTGAATGATATGTTGAATGTTGAAACCCATGAATTTGGAGGGGGTTTACGGCTGTTTAGTGAGTCCTAACGCATACGGAATGAACCATTGTTGCTTCATAGACGGAATAGGAATAAGATATACTGGAATAAATACAATCACGTGTATGCAGCGTCTATATGCTGCATGCTTATGTTTTTAGACTGATCTGCATCATTCTCCTCAAGAGGGAGCAGTTCACATTCACGTGATCGAGGTGGAAAAGATGAACATTCAGAGAATGTTACCGGTATCATGTCCTAAAACCTATAGAACACAAGTGTTGTTATAGCCTACACAGTATCATAAATCTTACAGCATTACACAATAAAATAAAATAAAATACATTTAGCTGTTAAATAAGCACCCGAGTAGTCTATTATCTTAGAGATCTTAAAAAATATATTTCCCTAAATACCAGGCAGGCAAAACCAAATGGCAGGCACAGGCAACACACAACAACATAATTACAGCGACTCACTTGTGGTTAGAGGCAATATTGAAATGTCTTGTGAATTGGGAGATCGAAGTCCAACATTGTTATAGCCTTAGCATGCATGTCTTGTCATAATGCAGATGTCATGTCCACAATTTGTCCCTAAGTAATATATATATATATATATTACAAGTAATATCCAGTGGTTACTTATTAAAAAGGCCATTATGAGTTTCTTAAATATTAAGTCTGGCTGTGCCAATATCTAATTAGCTTCTACACGTTTACTTATGACAATGCAAACTTTCGTCAGATAGTTTGGTAGCCTGTGGATTCTTGTCTATGCATTTCAAGGTCTACACATATCTAACATTTAACGGGCACATAATTGAGAGATTGAAATGATCGATTTCATAGCTTTACTGCGTTTTACGCATTGGCCTAAAAATTATTTAAAAACGAAACACACCAAAAATTGTCCAGATAATATAGGCACTAGGAAACATAGGCCACCTTACTTTAACCACAATATAGTTGCACATGAAGTAAGAAAGTTGACGACATATAGACGGACATTATATCAGAGACAGAAACTGTGTTTTTAATAGACTTGAATATGTGTTGGCATAGTACTGCCACTAGATGGCAACATAATGTCTTAATCGTGGATCTATTCACGAGGTATGTGTCTGATGGTTAGATATGACGGCAGAAGAATTTTCACTGTCAGCAATCTCCATTATTTGCTTGCTTATTATCTTTCACAAACAGCAGGCTGTCAGTCATATTCCATCAACGCTGCCCCTTTTTATCTATCCACTGATGTAGACAGGACAAGCTTTCTACTAGAAATAGGTTAAATTAAATTAAATGACCATCACAAGGTAGATTACATTGCATTTTTTAAACATTTATTGAAAGAGTATTTTTGCTATTGCAGTCAAAAATTGGGAAATTTATATATAAAGACGCAGTCAACTATTATTTACATGTTTAAATAAGCCTGCCAGTTAATATTTTTAAAAATGCGATTTAGAGGCATTCATTGCATTTTATGATTGACATATTTTTATAAACTAGTCCAAAAGGGCAACAAAATATTCCATATATACCATTCAAAGTTTAATCAGACAATAATAACCACTGCAGATTCCTGTACTGGGATATATAGTATATTCTTTAAGGAATAAGAACTCAGCAGATACAATAAATTATTAAATGAAATTCTAAATGAAGACTATAAGAAACTGAAAGCTATCTCATTTACTACAATGACATTGAAACGTGCATAGCTCGGGGAATTCCACGGACCTACAGAATATAATAGACGATGTCTAAATATCTAAATGTATTTTGAATATAGGGAGATCCACGTTCAAAATCTCATAATGTCCTTGCTCCGTTCGTCGCAATTTCAATTCAAATAGCCAATCTGTCAGCAGGCCATGCTGAATGGTTCCAATTAGGCCTAAAAGGTGAGGAAGGAAACGCAGGCCTAAGTGAATTTCCAAAGCAGAACCACATTGACGTTGAAAAAACAGTTCGTACTGTAATAAATTATAAAAACTTTAAGGAGTTTATTTTGACTTATACTAAGCATTTCCAGAGCTAACTGGGGCTCTTGAATTTGTTGACGACTTTCTTCTCTTTTACGCGCCTATTCTGAAACCATATTGTCACTTGTCTCTCTGTCAGATTTGTTTGAGCCGCTATCCGTCTTCTTTTGTCTTTGGTGATGAATTTATTGGTGGCGTACTCCCTTTCCAATTCCTTCAGTTGGACCTTGGTGTATGGCACGCGCTTTTTTCTCCCACGGCGAATAGAGTTGACATCTCCACCAGATATAGTGTCTGTGGACAGCACATTTTCAATTAAACAAATACACCATTTCATATTTTATTTGAGCTTATATGTTTTACGTATGCACTTTAAAACCAGATCAACCGAGATTGTTTTTGTTGCATTAGTGATAGATGTGACAATACATGCTATAATTGATTCCAGAGCTGAAATTGCACATCTATCCATTAATGCAGGACTCATTTCTGGTTAAGTAATTGTCGTAACATATTTCAAACGAGCATACGACCTACCTTGTAAAGATGACTTCCATAGGGGGTTTGACTGTGGCTGGTCCTTGGCGCAGTAAACTTGACCATTCCAGCCGTTGGATATCGCCCATGGCTGATAAGGCTCCATGGGCAACATAGACTCATGTCTGGGCTCAGAGGGAGCGCTTAACGCAGGTACGACGGGCACGTCCAAATAACTGGGTTGGTATGGACCGGAGGAATAACCTTGATAGAAGGCAAATTCCTTTGCCCTGGACGGGAACTCCTCGCCAGAGACTGACGTGTCCATATATTTATCTCCATAACCAGATGGCTGCGCACAAGTCTTGACGGTGCTATGTGACATCCTACACGGGTAGTAACTGCTGCCAAAATATCCATAGGGCAAAGATGCATTAGGCGAACTCTGAGTAGCAGAACAGGGGCTGCATTGTTTGACAGGCTCCACCATGCCAGAAACTGGCACCTCACTCGCGGTGTAGGTGGTGCTGGGAGCCAGCGAGGTTGGATGCGCTAACAAATTCCTGCACTGGTTTGCTGCAAAATTGCCCCCTGCAAATCCCTCCATGTTTTTGTTTCTTTCATCCAAACCGCTGTCGTAGAGAAACATCACCGGGTCAATCCAGCGCGAATGGAGAAGTAATGAGGCGGTCATAGCATGCTCTACATCGAGACGCCTAGCTCTTTTTCAAAATCGCCTCGACTGAAAAGAGATACGGAATCTGGGAGGGTAACCGATACCAACATGCCGAAGTACATAAAGATCGCAAGGTTATTGGCTAGGGCCAAGCACGTGATATGCAAAAGAGATGATAGACGTCTAGACAGCAGATAATGCACATCAAGGTCAATATGCATGGATAGGCCTATATCCACAAATACACCTTTATTCAATAGGTATACGCACACATTTCACCAGATTCACTAATACACAATTCGTAAAGTTTTAATGTACTGATTAGCCTAAATCAAAACAGTACATTATTTCATTGATGCCAAAATTGACTAATTTGTATAATATTAGTATATTACATTATTTAGAAATAACCTAAGTGAACTTTAGCAGTGAATAGCTGTTGAAAAAAAGCGTAGACCCTAAACTGGGACAGCAACTGCAAAGCCACTTTACGCATGCTTTTATTTGGATTCTATAACATTCGTTTTTTTTGCTAAAGTCAAACTTTCATTACGACTATTTAGGCTACTGCCAGGCGTTCACTACCTCAACTACAAAACAGAATAGGGCAAATTTTCTGAATTTGGTGAAGAAAACAAATTCTTTCAAAACGTTTACGAAGATTGCATTTGTTTGTAAGAGACCGTGGTCATTTATTATGAAAGTGCAGTGTTAAATGCAAAAAAGTATTGTAATAAAGACAGTATTTAATAGAAATGCGCGATTGATGGGGAATAGGCCTATGTATGGAAGTAATAGCCATACAACAATATTTGTTAGGCCATATAAAGCAAGCCACATTTGGCAGGTTTATATGATCTACGGTGGGACACGGCTGGAGGCCAAGGTCAAGTTGAAAGCTGCAGTCTAGCCAAACTGCCACTTGCCATCTTGGCGTTATTTCCAATAGCCACATCTGAAATCGCACCAAAACGCCGAAAAAGTTAATTTGATCTACTCACAACGTAGTCGACGTTTGTTCATTTAAGGTGGTATGCATGCGTGGTAGAGAATATCTGTCTACACAGCAGCATGTAGCCTATTTTGGGTGGGTTACATGGAGAGAACGAATTTCGATAAATGTATATATGCATGTGACAATAAAAGCACCTTTTACATTTCGATGTTACAATTGGTTATATAATCCTATAACAGACAAAGAAGGCTTCCAGTGTAAAAATAACAGTCTGTTCATGTAGCCTAAGCCTAAAATATTGTGCACGGAATTGTTTAAGGACCTATGGGGCTTCTGTAGGGACACTGTAAATGTAGCTTGCTATAATCCTACTTAAAATAAAATACAAATGATTAAAACAATGTTTAACATGGCATAGTCTGTTATTTAGGTGTAGTAGACCTACACCGAATAATATTCTTAGCCCTTGAAATACAGACATTACTTATGAAATAATAAATATGAAGAATATAGTCCTAGTAGGCATATAATATATTTGCTATAGCATTAAACTGGAGATATAAGAATGCGAAGTAATCAAAATACATTTTAATTTAAAGTTGTAAATATATAATTTATAATCTCTTTAATAAATGATAAAATCGATTATTTAGTCTTAAAATTAACGGTTCTTCTTAGTTGTTAAAAATTGACATTTCGACTTGTGTGATGGAGTTAATAAGAATAAATATGTTTGATGCTGGCATTTCATATAAGATACGAAGCAATGTGATAGCGAGCCGGGTTGGAGGTTCTAAATGTATCAAGCAAGCTTGACAGGACATGATAGCTATAGCACAGGTTATATCAAACAATAACGGCCTGTTTTTAAATACGTCCCTTGTTCTGAATTGTTTTTCGGCTAGGCCTAAACTATTTCAAATATTGCAGCATAGGCAGAGAATCGTTAGCCTAATGGAAAAAGAAAAAGAAGGAAAAAAGAAAAAAGAAAGATTGAGGCTAATAATCGAAAATGACAGACAGGCATATGAGACTGGGGGGTGGGGGGGGGGGGGGGGGGAGAAGGAGAGAGAAAGAGAGATACACAGCGCGCGCACACGCACACACACAGGTGTATGTATATTTATTTGTAACCTACTACTTTGAGTGCATTTGAGTCCATCGACTATTTAAAAAAATAAAGGTTAGGCCTATAATAAAGCATTACCGTTTAAAACGGCCAAATTCTAACAATTAAACAAAAAAACATCACTAATAGGGCTAATGCGACACATACAATTATGTAGGCCCTATATGTATTAATATCGTTTGAAGATACGATTGGCTCAGTAAAAGAAAAAAGAAAAAAGAAAACATTAAAAAATAAAAATCAAATTTTCTTGTTTTTGTGCACATTTTGCCGACTAGGCAGGCTATAGGCTATCTTTGTCCATTTCATTTTGATGAATGCTAATTACAAGCAAGAGCAAAGCAAATAATTTCATTAAAACAATTGCTCAAAAGAAAATAACGAAAATGATATAAGACGAACGCAAGTGAAAGCAATTACACATTTACATAATTAAATTAGTAGACTATGGCGAATGTCTCCATGCATCACGTGGAGACAATACATTCTGTGATTAATAAATTTAGTGCAAAAACGCACAATTCAGAAAGATAGGATACATAAGCAATTCCAGGACATGCATATTCAAACAATGGGCTAAATGGTAAAATATGACATTAGGCCTAATCATTGTCGTCAATTTGCTTGCTTCATGCTTCAACAATAACAAAACAAATCCATCAAACGTTTTTCATGTTTAAAATAACACGTGCGCCATATTTAATTAACCTAAGATTTTTTATAATCCCAATCTGTTTTACAAATAAAGAGGGAATAATTGCGCATAGATATCGCCTATAAAGGCATACCATCAACTGTGCAATCAAGCTGATTACAATATTCGAAGAGATGACGGCATAGGATCCATTTTCATCTGCAATGGAGTTGAAGGCAGAATGATCCGTCTCTATATATACCATGTCTGCTTTGATACAGGCCTGGGACCAAAGCAGTTTTCTGTTTGCAAAAGCTGCCAAACAGATAACACAGCTCTCAGTCTACAGTGCTTAATGGACTTTTTATGGGTTTGTCTTGTGATCGTGTGACCTATGGCATCCTGGCCTCTCAGTGGCTCTTGGCAGAGTAGATCAGAAACATGCAGCCCTCTTTGTCTAAGTGGAGACAAGTGAAAAGAAATATAGGCTACCACTGGCTGTGCACAATTAATTTAATCATTCTACAGTAACATTATACCTGAAGTTCAGTCACATCGAGGATTTGCTTAGGATAGGCTCTGAATCACAAATCAGTCAAAACTTTACCAAGTTTTTTTAAGTTAACTCTTGCACACCTGTATGTGACCATCCTGTGTCAATGCTTCCCATAAATATAAGACTTCCCCTATTTGAGATATGTGTATAGTATATATATATACACACACACACACACACACACACACACCTTTACAAATGTGTTAAATTGTTATATAGTGTGCTTTACACATACATGTTCTTTATTTACTAACACTTTCCTATGTCTACTAAACACTTGCCATTAAAAAAATAAATAAAGATTTCAACAAAATTCAGTCAGAACTTTGTAAAACATCTGCCACCTTTATTATGACCATAACGTTGTGACATGAAGATCCTATCCTATCCAGTCAGGAAACAGAAATGAAACCAACATAATCAGTCACTATCAACAGATTAAAGTAGCAACTTAACCATATGGTTCAGTCGGCAAATACATTTAAATTGTCAACAGGCCTCCATCAACATCTCCATAGAATGTAACATGGGAAGGTGGTCTCAGATGCACACAAGCAATATTCTGGCTTTTGCCTTGAAGCATAAGGCGTGATTTTACAAGACCTGTGCCAAATTTGAATATTTCCCTATTCTGAGAGAAAGCTGGATAGGGGTGTGTGCATGGAAGTGTGCCGACTGTTTGTCAGGCAACTGAGCCGTGTTTTCAGAGAGCCTGCACAGAGACACAACCACACATACACTGGACTAAATGCCAAAAAGGAGTGCTGCTGCTTCCCCCCCCCAGATAATCAGAAATCACACCGGAAACATGATTTTCCACAGGAGACAGTGCTCACATGATCAGTCGCTTGTGAATGGGAGGGAGGGAGAGAGGGAGGGAGAGGAGGGGGGGGTGGAGTCCTTTGGGGGGCAAACAGCTCCCTGACTACGTTAGTAATCCTGTGTTGTGTATAGCCAGGCCTTGTAAGGCTGTGGACGGGATGGAGGGGTTACTGGCCCTCCTCCTCGCGCAGGAACTGAAACACGGAGGAGAAATCCTTGCCGGCGTAGCCGCGCGCACACATCATGCGATAGATCTGGTGGGCCAACGAGCCCAGCGGGATGGGAGTTTTTGTGTTGGTGGCCGTGTTCTGCGCCAGACCCAAGTCCTGAGGTGGGTGATGGAAGCAGGTAAACAGTCAGCCAAGAGCCAAATAAACCTGTTATTGACATCCAAAACACTAAGATAACACAACTTAATGTCTTTTTTTTTAGAAGACAGTTTCATAGCCATAATTATTGAATAACATCAAATATACAGCATCAGTTTGGTACCTATGGCAAACACAAGTATAGGTTTAAGTCCTATACATCATTGATAACAACACCCTAGGCCAGGGCTATTCAACTCCAATCCTGGAGGGCCACACCCTGCATGTTTTAGACTTCTCCCTGCTCCAACACACCCGATTCAAGGTTGTTAGAAGCCTGATAACAACCAGTTCATTTGAATCAGGTGTGTTGGAGCAGGGATAGCTCTAAAACATGCAGAATGTGGCCCTCCAGGACCAGAGTTGAATAGCCCTGCCCTATGCAATGGGAAACATTTAATAACATTCTGTTTGTCAACTAAAATGTGCAAATGAGACTTTGAGAATGAGTATTGTGCCATATGGCATACAAGGCTATGCTTCCTGGCCGATCTATCATATTTTAAACACCATCAATGGGAGGATGTAAGCAGCTAAAACAAGAACAAATTAAGCTGCATCGGTGTGTCTTTTCCTTTGGTCCATCTTAACACCCATTCATCAAAAGCTGGAGGAAAAATAAATCAGAATCCATTTAAAATTCCAATAGCAATAACAGTCAAATAGACATGATTAAGCATTATTAAAGTTTGGACTACTCTGAGCATGTGAGAACACCACAATACAGGTCATAGACAGTGTTGCACAGTCGATATACTGTACAAGGGAGGTGAAATCCATGCAGTTCTTCCCTGCATGCTCCATTGTGTACAAGAGGTTCTACCACAAGGCACAATGGACATTAAAAAGTAACTGGACTTTTTAGCTGTAAAGTAATACTGAACCGTTGGGCGATATCAATGCTGTATACACACACACACACACACAATACCTTAGCCATCAGCTGGCTGCCGAAGCCTCCTTGGTAGTTATTCCCTGAGGGAACTCCTTCCATAACACCAGGTACAGGGTTGTAGGTATCACTGGACCAGCAGCGGCCAGAGCTCATGTTCAGGATCTTGGTCAACAGTTTAGGATCCAGCCCTAGTCTGTCAGAGTAAAGCAGACCCCACCAGATCAGTAATAGGTGATTATGCCACTGCTACTGTGAAGGTATGCTCAAACATCTGAAATCACCTGACTCCCAGGTTCATGGTCTCCGAGGTTCCGATCATTCCGATAGCTAGCAGCATATTGTTGCAGATCTTAGCGGCCTGGAATAGCACAGCAGCCAATACGATGTAAAATAATGGCAGGAAATCATGGGTCAATACAATAACAGTGTTTTAGGGTCCTGACAGAGGTCCAAAGTTAATGTTTTTGTTACTTTGTACACATTTGATCCAGTTGGTTTGGTTTCACACTACAGTTCTGCAAGCAAACTAGAACTTAGCCTGATGTACCTACTCCTTACATTGATTGGTTTATAAATGGTCGTGCATCTGATGTCGGCGTGTTGTCAAGTCAGCAGGTAGGCAGCATTTTCCGAATGAAATTAATAGTGAATGAATGAACAGATTCATTTCATTTTTCACCACAAACAAACCGCTGCAGAGTTAAAATGGAAGCTCTTCAAGCAGGTCTCGGCACGCTTGTTTGGTCTTCTTTTGGTATGCACCAGAGTTCCATTGCTGCATTCACACCTGACCAAACAAACCACACCAAGGGGGAAAACGAACTCTGGTGCGATTCAAACGAACTAAATGAGGCAGGTGTGAAAGCACCTTAAAATAACTATTTGGCCAATAACTGATGCAGGTAAAATACTCCCACGCGACAAAAACAGACACAGATAAGCACTGGTCACTGCCATCGGTGCATGCAAGCAGTCAATCAGCAAGTAGTACCTGACTCTGCCTGCAACCCCCACCTTCCTCCATCCATTATGAAAGAGTTAAATGTTTGGCTTACATATTTTTAACTGAAGAGTTATAAAAAATAAAATAAAAACATTTCACCCATACAGTTGTCAAAAATGTTTTGAACCTGCCTGTAAACATGTTGATTTTTGGGGTAAAGTCTTGACATTTTAAGATTTGAATATAGGGGGATTAACTCCCTTTCGCAGTCAGCCTCAAGTGGCTGACTGCTTTTGGCACTCGTGGGTTGTATTAATTTGTCAGACGATTTACCTGCCCAGTGCCAACCTGACCGCAGTACACCACGTTAGCGGCCATTGAACTGAGCAGCTCCTTGACGGCGGTGAACTCCTCCTCCGCTCCTCCAACCATGAAGGTCAACTTCCCCGAACTAGCAGCACCCACACCTTTGAAAGAGAGCCGATGTTCAGACAAGCCAGGTGTTAAACAGGCTGTTCACATGGGAAGTGGGATCCCGCACCCTCCTGTCCGACTTTCATGTGAAAGGCAAATCTACTGCCCAGGAAGCAATCCGTCTCGTTTTGAGGTAATAATGAGAACATAACAGTAAACAAAACCATGCAGAACCAAAATATTTATTTATTAATAGTCTCTAAATAAACCTAGGGTTAGGCCTAGTTTAAATTAAGACAAAATATGAGAGAATATATGATATAGTGTCATTGGTGCATTTTCATATATCGTTTTAATACCAACTGTTGTAGGCTATGTTCAATGAACATTGTCACTGTACTTTACGTATTTTCTGTCTTGTGTACGGTAAAAACTTGTTTGAGATATATATATATATATAGAGATATATATATATATATATAGAGATATAG
>JAODOY010035114.1:0-21334 GCA_025399855.1 Forbesichthys papilliferus | reverse complement strand
GCCAAAGGTCTGCAAGGCTGTAATTGCTGCAAATGGAGGATTCTTTGACGAAAGCAAAGTTTGAAGGACAAAATTATGTCAAATAAAAATCATTATTTCTAACCTCGTCAATGTCTTGACTATATTTTCTATTTATTTTGCAACTCATGTGAGGAAAGTGTGTGAGTTTTCATAGAAAACAGGAAATTGTCTGGGTGACCCCAAACTTTTGAACGGTAGTGTGTGTATATATATATATAAAGAGAGAGAGAGCGAGAGAGGCTATTATACCATTATTTGATTAGTCAAATTTTCACTTCGCCAAATATGAAAGGTTCCAGAGAAGTGAAGGCTCTCAAGGGAGGAGCTTACAGCTACATTGTGTATACTGTACAGTATGAGCCGTTTTGATTGGCTAATAAAGACGTTGCCTTTCCTGAGACAGGAAAAACGTCAAGGAGTTATACTTGGATCTTACTGTACATATACCTAACATATATGTAGCCTATACTGCATATTGTGTGGTGTTTGTGAAACTACTGTACAATAAAATGTATTTGGTATAAAAACTTAACGTATTATTGTGTCGGCTTGTGTCACCATTTCTCTGAAGGTGTGGAAGGGCCTAACCACACACTAGGTGACAATCTGGAAGGAGACATCCCTTTATATGCAAATATCCAAATAATAAATATATCAGCAAACAGTGGATAAGTGCAGAATAAAAACTGACTCTTTGTTTACATCTGCACTCACTGTTTGTTATTTATGATCATCAATATTTCAAATATCATAAATGCTAGTGGAATATTGGCAAATACTTCTAATTCAAGATATACTACTAGGTTAGAATCAATATATTGTCAGCATTTTCCATTTTCCATGGCATTGAGACATAACATGCAGGAATCTGTGTTAGTAGCCTAAAGAAATAATGGCATACACTCACGGTTTCGAAGGTGACATTACCCAACTGGAACTCCAGGGTAGAAACCACAGTGTAGACACTCTGTCACATTGTCATTGTAAAGGACAGTGCTCTGTGAAACTGTACCCTGCATAGTTACCAAACGTTTGCTAGGCTACTGGTATATTAATATAATGTATTTATCTGCTGTCTGATTATAATTAGGATATTAGCTTTTTTTTTCCTGAAATATTGACAGGCCTAACACTGGACAGGGGGAGGGACTTAGTGATGGGTAACTGAACATTATTTTCTTCAAAACTACATTTGAATGGGTTAAGAACAGGTACATTTTATATACTTTATTGTTATTTTTTTATGGTAGTAGGCTAAGTACTACTTGTACTCTACCCACCCCTGATTATGACAGTAAAAAGCAAACTTTAATATATTAGTTACCTTTCCTATTAAAGAATAAAAACAACATATTGCCATGTCACCGTGCATCTGTCAAACTTTGGCATGGTGTCCCTTATTTGGTAGTGAGAAAGTTGGCAATCCTAATGTTGGGGTAACACGCTATGTATAACACGTTACCTAATATTACTATTAATATGAGTAACAGAGTAGTGTAACACGTAAGTCTTTGACATTCAGTAATATTATTACAGTTATTTCTTTAAGTAACATACGTTACTGGTCACAGTTTGTGAATTCAGCGATTGGCTAAAGCCTTAAAATACTACCAATAGATACTGCGTAAAGCGACATCAATTTCTGTGGCTTTGGAACGCAGTGTTTTCCTTTGATCTATGTTGCGACTGGGACACCACAACAAGCTAGATTGCTACAGATTGTCAGGCTGTTGCAAACGTATTATAGTGTCCTTCCTGATGTTACCTGTAAGCGGCTAACAGTAGGATAACGGAAAAATACAGAAAATCTGACTGCAGTGTACATCTCTATCAATGTTATATGAAATATTGCCTTACGAACAGACAGAGAGAGAGAGAGAGAGCAAAAGAAAGAGAGTGAATGAGTGCTCTCCTCCATGGGGAGGGAGGGAGGAAGTTAAAGAGAAAGCGAGAGAGAGAGAGAGAACTGTCTTCCGTAGAATTTGTGAATATTTGTGTTTTGCTGTATACAGTAAGATATGCTGTATTGCCATTACGGCACCACCAAATAATTTAGCCTATCAATGTGGAAATATCTGTCAAAAGTAGGGCTATGATCGACTTTCTGTAATTCTTAGCTCTCTCACATACCCCATTTAAGCTAACGCAATTTGAGGGCCGGTTCAGAGCCGGTGCCCAAATCTGGAACCAGTTCTTCGACAGCAAAATAACCAGCTCTTGGACAAGAAAACTGGTTCCAAAGATGCACCAGTTGGGCTAGAACCAAGCACCGCTTACATCAGGGGCTATCGTCCTATCGACCTACCAAGACCAACTAACCACAATTTTTAAAATAACAGTTGCAGCAGCACCATGGATGTAAAATCAAAACAATGGTCCACGGAAGATACAAACTGTGTCTTGTGGTCCTTGGCAAAAATACAGAGCAAATTTGAAGGAGCTTCGAGGACCAAGACTGTATTAGAACAAATACAGCGCTACTTCGGTGTTCAACAGAACAATCGTTCAATTGGCCAACAAGCTAAAAAAATAAAGAAGGACTACCGGGAGCCAAAAAAAAAGATCTCGGGTGAAGCAGCAATGGTTGACCAACTCGGTTCTGGGCGATAGACCGGCGTGCCAAATCACCGGGGCCTTGAACCCCACAACAGCAATTCTGAAGTCGATCGTGGATGATACTCTGCAATAGTGGTACATGTTTTTTTCAACTATTTCGACTGCCAGCTATGTATTTCTGATATGTTACGGCAGTAGGCCTTTATTACCATAGCTACCGGGTGGTTAGCCAACGTTAGCATGCTACGGTACCTTTTCTAACACTGCACCTGTCTCACCTACAGTACCAATGTCACTTAGCAGTTTGTAATGTATTGTGGCCTTGTTTTGGTTGTTTAGAGCCGTCCACTGTCGAAGATATCGATGCCCACGAGGAGCTTCCACAACCATTAGCCCAAAGCTTTCCTACACCGTCTTGCAGTTTAGGCGCTCAAAGGCCCTCACCCCCGTACTGTAACCCCTTACAGTAATAGTTCATACCTGTATGTACACAGATTATATGAATATTGTCTCTGTAGCTGAACATTCAGTTACTCAGTTACCAGCATGGGATGCTGGTACACCAGCAAACCAGCATTCCATGCTGGTTCTAGCATGCAAATCATCCCAATATGCTAGTGACCAGCAATGCTGTTTTATTTTGGCAGGGATAATATCTGATTAATATAGACATAGTATCTGATGACATTCTGCCAGGTAATATTCTACCAACATTTGGTGGGTGCATATTACTGGATTAGCATACACAATTAAACTGTTTATTATTATTTTTTCATACAGGAAAAAATAAGCGAGACGGTAATATGGAGCTGCTGCAATTTATGGAACGGTCAGACGAGAGGTTCATCAAGCATACTGTAACAAGGAGATGAATGAAAACATAGAAGATCTTGGGTGCATGTTGGCAGTGATCGAGGCTCAAGATAGCAGATGATACTGCACATTATCCTGTTAACAATAAGCATATAGCCTGCGCCAGCCACTTTATTGTACAAAACACTTTTTGTATTCTGTAAATGTTTGTAAATAAACCTGGCAGATGTAGGATTTGTACATTATCCTGAGCCAGACACTTTATTGCACAAATCACTTTGAATTAAATTAAAGTTTTTTTAATCTTATTCTGTTTTACATTTTTGTTTATACAGCTGGCAGATGAAGACTGCTGATTCTGTTACTATTTGCCCATACCCACCTGCATCAGACACTTTAATGCACAAATCACTTCAACGCATTGTACTATTTAATAAAGATTAGAACATCTTTGTTATGTTTTATATTTGTGTTAATAAATATATTGTAAGTCATTCCTGCATTTGGTATACTTTTATTTAAAGGAAATACAGGGTATGATAGACTAGATGCCTTCAAACACAAACAGCACAGTACTGCATCAATGCAGTGTGAATGTCTGTCCCTTGATTTCCATTCTCTGGAACTGCCTGAACAGGAGGTAGAATGTTTACATGCATGTCTGGGTGCTCCGCAGTAAAATTGTCATCATGTTTCTCACAAATGTTGTGCAGTACACAGCAGGTCAGCGCCATTTTCTTTCTCAGCTCCAGCTTGCAGTCATTCCTTTTTAGGAGTCACCTCCATCGTCCTTTTAATATACCAAAAGACATCTCCAAAACTATAATTGTAGTTGTGTTGACCAGAAGTCAGTCTGCCAGTGTCTTAAAAGGGCTTCATGAGCCAATCCTGCATGGGGTAGGTTGGGTCACCGATCAGGTAATGTCCAACATCACAGGCAGAGATGATCACTTTGATTTGATTCAGTAGATATGCTGTTGTACTGCGGTACGCCATGCTCCATTAGCTTAGACAGCGAGAGCCTCGCTGGCTGCGGCTTCTCATGTGAGTGGACCCAAAACAATCCCTTCCTCCCTTGCAGACAGCCTGTGGCCGTACAGCACTACAGACAACCCCTATCATGCACACACCCTGGAAAACCAACACATATAACCCAGAATATCCCAGAAACCTTTGCCATCCACATCTGCTTGAAGAACAATTAAATTCCATATTTCCAGGTTGTAGTAGTCTCTGGAATATTCCTCTGACACAATTATTGGAATGTGGCTCCCATCTATTGCACCAACACACTGTGGTATTCTCCAATGATTAAAGAAAGTGGCCATTTCTACTAACTTGCCGTTAGGACATATATAATCATATAATCAGGACATATAATGTGTGCAAGAAGCAGCACCATTATTACTGCATTGCAGATGTCTTGGACACAATTAAAAACAGTGCTAATGCCTACCCCAAAATGGTGGCTGATGGTTTTATATTCACTACCCGTGGCTAGCTTCCAGATGACAATTGCCACACGTTTTCGGATTTGGACACACAAACGGTAAGTTGTGTTTCTTCTCTCTATGACATGCCCAACCCTAATGCAGATGTACACTGACTCCCGGGACACATGGAAATTCTAAAATCCGAAACATTTGTGTCGCACCAGTGTTGTGATCACGGATGAGCCCAGGCAATAGTTGACCTCCGCCTTGCCATTAGAAGCATGATTATCTGCATATGTATATTAATAATGGTAAAATGTTTCCACTGGCTGTGCTGGGAAAGTGAATACATATGCATTGACGTGAACAGTGAACATCTCTATTTTGATGTAATTGTATACATTAGCATGTGCATTGTACACAGAAGTTTAAGTGATTTTCGAACCTAATGAAGCTTGACCCTGTTGTTGAATTGACTGTGTACATCTGAACAATGATTAATTAATGTAAAAACTGATTAATAACATCTATTAATTACATCACTGGTTGTGTACGCCAAGCCTTTACAAACCCACTAACCTGACGACATGTCACTACAATGAATGCCTGCTAACTGAAAAGATCGTAATAACTGGTAAAACCCAGTCAACATACAGTTCATTTCTACATGGCAAATACATCGATATATTATTTTACAATGCAGTGACTGAATTATATAGATTTTTCTCTGTTTTTGGAGTTCTGATAGTCTGATAATTCTGAAAGAATAAGCAACAAATGTCCAGGAACTAGGCTATACAGCTGCAGTATAGCCTTGTGCCGTTTGGACAGATCTTTGAACATCCATCTCTGTATCTGTATCCAAAACTGGCACCCTAAACTTGATTTAAGCTCATTAACTTGATTAACCTATAACGAGAGAATCATTTACAAACTAACTTTAAACATGAATTTGTGTTCTAAAGAAATCTGAGGAGATTTAACTATTTGAGTAGACTATTTGAGCAAGGCAAACTCAAGATACAGTTGAGTTTGAAGCAGGAGATTCTCACCAGACAAAATGGATAGCTCCCTTTGTGTTCACATTTACCATACATTCACACATGTATTTCATTCAATAGAGCCATATTTTCCATATCAGACAGGGTAAACATACACTACAACAAAAACATGAGCACTGTACTGTAGCCCCCCCCCCCCACCAGCCACTGGCTAACAGAGCTCCCATATTGCTAGCTATCAATTTCTTGTCTGAATCAACATTGCTCATTGGAGTTTTTCTTCTCCACAACAGCAGAACGAGAGCTGTTGTTTCCTTCACACTGAAAGGTTTAACCACGGAAGGCAATGTCTTGACTGTGGTTGAGAAATGAGGGTAAACTGCTGTGGCAAATTTGTTTTCTGTCAATTTAGTCTCCTCAGCTTCCGTACTCCGCTTGCCTAAACATGCCTGATTACAGTTGCTGCATGCATGCTAAAGCACATTGGCTGCCACTTACTGTTTTTTTCCAGCTCCCTCTTGTGAATTTCAGGCTCTCAGTGACAAATATATGTCGCATTGTCTCATCATATGTGCTATTCTGCCATGTATTTTCTATGTCCATCTCTGCTCAGATTTAGAAACCTAAAACCTAATGTAATATCACTGCTAAAAAATCTAGCATAAACCAGCATAAATTCCAAATGCCGGTCAAAGATGATTCATACTGGTTAGTGCTGGTAATTTGCTGCTCCAGGCGGGTTCATACTGGTTAGTGCTGGGTTAGTGCTGGTCTAGCTGGTGGACCAGCACACCAGCAACCAGCATGAGATGCCGGGGTACCAGCAAACCAGCATTCCATGCTGGTTCCAGCATGCAAAACATATCTTATGCTGGTGGCCAGCAATGCTGGATTTGTTAGCAAGGATGCTCCACATCCTTGGATAGTAGGCCTATACTGCAACAATAACAGAAATCATGTTTAAGCTAAGGGACCATCCAAATAAGTCCTGAATACATATTGGGGTAAAGAGACAAACAACACAGCACATTTTATGACTTTTGACATGCTTTTACATTAAAGAAAGTGCCATGTTGAATAACAAGTCAATCAGTCAGATGTTGGGGGCAATCAATCATTAAATAAATAAATCAATAACAGTGCATCTTTGTGTATCCTTAATAAAGTGCATTGGCCACAGCCTAAAACCACAACTGAATTATTCTGACAAGCTTTTCTTTTTGGGATGTGTTTTTACATAATATAAGCAGATCTGTCAAAAAAGGAATGTCTTCTTTTCTGACTAATATGATTTAAAATGTAATATATTCTCTGTATATTCTTATTTAAATGATTCATTTTTAAATATCTTTGTGTGTGTGTGTGTGTGTGTGTGTTTGTTAGATAAAATATTAGCAGTGATGTCATCATCACATGTCTGAAGAAGGGTCAAATGCAGGCATAGATATCCAACTTCCATGATGATAACCTTTCCTCAAAGGCAAGTGGGTAGGGTCATGAATTAGGGATTAATCCCAAATTATTCCTAAACCACCACTGAATGGTGGAACCTGACATAATCTCTGCTGAGGCCTTAAAATGATCTATTTGAATCAGGTGTGTTGGAACAGGGACACATCTACAGCATGCAGGGCGTTAAAGGTATGGTCAGTCATTCTTGCTAACTTTGAGCTCCAATCAAAACAGTATCACTATGTGGCAGCGGATCACTTCTTGAAATGCATTGTGAAGCAAAGTCTAGTGCTACGGCTTTGTTGATACGAGTGTTCACCACTTATGTTCCTATTTACAGAGCCAGGGCTGTGTATCTGATTATTTTTTTCAGCAAGCACAGAGAATGGTCATGTAAACTAGCTAAATGCAAGGAGACATTTTTTTAATTTGAGTGTATTGAAGTGTATTAGCTTACATGTATCTTCCTGACTTTACCTTTAAGTCCCATGACATCTTCCAATATAGCCATTGGCCGATGAAGTTGCACTCCATCCATGACACCAGGTTTTGGCCAGGTTGAAGTCTGCTTCTGCCAACGCCAAAGTTGTGAATTCCAGAGGCCACTGGTGATTCTGTACCTGAAAAGTAAGAAAAACAATGTAAAACATGTAGTTTATGGGTTTCAATGCTTGATCAATGAGGAACATTGAGCATTATTTCTTTTATTTTTGTTTACAATAGAGGATACAATCTTATCAATAGTTACTGTATTCTGTATAACTTCATATTATGTTATTTTATGTCAGTTGTAGCTTTGATAGATTTGATCGTTTTTTAGATTTGTGTTTTTTAGTAAGATTGATTAAATATTACCACATACTTTGTAGTAATCCAAAGCGGTGTAATCATATTTTTCAATGGGTTATATATTATATATATATTATACATTCTTTTGGTACAGTGATTTTTATATATTATCTGCGTTCGCCATATACAATCCTGTCCACGTCCACTGTATAAAATAAGATGCTGTACAGTGAACAGTTTGATCAGAGAATGTGTGCGTGCGTGCGTGTGTGCGTGTGTGTGTGTGAAAATGTAATGACCATTGGGAATGCTACAGAGCTAAACGCTTAAGTTGTATTGAGAAGTGTTACAGTAATATAAAATAGAAAAAGCTTAACTGAATGGGAAACTTAAGTCAGAACTAAAATTACAAAACTCTCATCAATGATACAGTAAATACTGTACAAAATCAGTACATGTCATATTCACATTGCATGCCACTGATACATGAATGAATGTGTTATTGTTTATTATCAGAGGAACATTAGGATTTGAAAGGCAGAGACCATTGGGAACGCTTCCCGAAGGCCAGGACTGCAGGGAGGAAAAGCGATGTCTTGCCGTATAAACGCAGATCCAAAGACAAGAGGCTGTGATGTCACCCTGCCTGTCTTCCACTACCCTTTCATCTACTCTTCTGCTTTCTTGCCCCACAATCGTATTGCATGTGTGTGTGCATGGTTAATGGTCCCTGAATATTCCAAGTCACAATTTGGTTTTAATTAGAATTGCTAAAGCAATATTCTTCATTTCAGATTATTGATTTTAGAAATCTGGACCCAATGTGAGAGAGAGAGAGAGAGAGAGAGAGAGAGAGAGAGAGAGAGAGAGACTCTAAGCCATTCCTAGCTTCTGTATTGACACACTGGGTACAAACACAAATGTGCGTTTCATTGTAATGTCAATCAGAATGAAAAGGGTTGACACTCAAATTGGATTATCTCTATTGAAGGTCATTCCAGAAGGAAGAACAGCAGACTAATTTGAGAAATAAGGATTGATTTTGTCTCCTGCTGTACATCCTTATTATCCTCCTGAAGGGACATGGAGCACAATTTTAAAGATGCTAGACTAGCTCATGTCATAAGTGAAAAATGTCTGAATGAACGATATTTTGTTAATTATTTGGTGCTAATGAATGCATTTCCATGTAATGAATGCAATTCAAAGAAGCAGCGGGTGGTCTACCAAGAAGATAGGCGGAACAAAAACAAGTATGAGTTGTCCTCATTGGCCCATTGTCATCACGAGACAGAATACGGAGGTGATCTCTTTTCACCATCACAGGTGAAAGGAGTGCAGCTTTCGAAAGGGTCACCTGCAGTACTGTAGAAGAGCTATAAACTTTACAAGGTGGTTTAGCAGACATGTTTTTCCAAAGCCATTTCCATTGATAACAGCGCGTGTAAGTAAGAAGGGCAGGTGTCGGGTTAAATATCTTTTCTATGTCTCCTCCACGCTCAACAGCAGTATGATGTAACAAATAACAAAAGAAAGAACCACAGAGCAGATTAAAAGCAAATAGCTTTGTAGATTAATTTCATGGAGCAATGGAATATAGCCCCGACCGGCCCAGTTTCTCTCTGACCAAAAGATGTGAACATGCTATGTCCAATCCATGAATAGAGTTTCCTCTATAGTCAATACATCTCAAAATGGAGGTTATCAATCTCATAGCACTGAAACAATTCTCACTGAGCTATTTGGTCCAAAGCCATCAGTGAAAGTAATGTCTCATTCTGATTGCTTGTCTGTGTCTTGTAATATTCTCTCTCCATTACCGCAAACAATGCTATAGTGACGATGACAACACAGGATTCTGATCGATGTATGCAATTCCATAACAGCTGGGATCTTAACCTTGTTAAATGTGTTTGTGTAAAGCCAGTGGTGTGCTACACTGGTTACATGGTAATGTACAATCAGTCTGTTCATTTTTGTATATTTGAAACATTTGCAATGTCATTTACACATTCCATATTGGAACTGAAACAGACAACAGGTCTACAGTGTAGTATGTTGTTAGTTTTCTCAATTCAGAAGGTTATTTTTAGCATTACTATACTCCTCAATTCCAAATAAATTGGAAATGTGTCACTTTGCCAAAGATTGATATATATATATATATATATATATATATAAGATTGATATACTGTGTAATATGCAGGAAATAATGTCAGGCTCACAGGCCTCATGGCGGTGCATTCATTTTATTAAAAATAATGAGTAGAAGGTCACGCTGTTATTTACACTGACTTGGACAGTCAAGGACATACATTGCCTTCTGTATGAAATACAGAATTAAATGAATGTCATAAAGTGTGTGCTATAGAGGAAAAGTTGTACCCTCATTTTGTTCTGTATCACAACTCTTCTAACATGTTTTGTTCATTGTACTTCCGTGAATGCCAAATAGAAATGCAGTTAGTGCTTATTTTGAAAGACATTTGTGCTGGTTTCTGCAACAAAAAGAAACCATGTTCTTTTCAGTCAAATAAGAAAGAAAGAACAGAGAAAGTAGTCAGTTGTTCTCTGCTCTGTTTTGTGAAGGACTGAGGCAGACATCATCTGCATAATGTCTTCTCTCCTCTCTTGCCAATCCTCCTGCAAATAAACCATATTAAAATTCAATGAGTGCGTGCACTCACATGCACACATTCACACATGCACACAAGGAGAGCTTTTAGGGTACTAAGCTGTGTTTGAACCAAATTGAAGGATGTCACAGAAATAAAGTTCAAACTTATCTCTTCCAGTGAGGTTTGACAAAACAGCACTCTGCTGCCACACATTAAAGGAATGGTTATTTCATATTATATGGTTTAATACATCCTTTATTGCCTGCTATACTATTTTCACTATTAATCCACAGCGCAGAGCAATGTTATGCCCATGACACAGAATTCAATGGTTGAATTTCCAAATCATGAAGGTGTTTGTTTGTATTTGTCAGGGTATTCAATATGGTAATGATGCATTTTACAACAAACAGCAGTGAGTCCAGATAGTATAAGCAGAACTAAATGGAGTATTTAGCACACATTGGCCCATGTGTTGTTATTTCACTCCCTTATTTAGGGCTGTCTACACTTGCAGTTGTACAAAACATGTTTGTATTGGATGGATCATTTTCAAACATTTCCAAAACCTCATTTCTACTATCAACACAGCACTGAATCAATTACTGTATAGCTTTATACTGTAGAAGATATGTTTTGAGTTTTGTACTAAAATATTTGAAAATGTCTGTGAAAACAGAATTTTGTAATTTATGATTTATTAGAATTGAACAATAATACATTATTCCCCATCCCTTAACTCTCAAAAGAATGTTTGGTTCCTTTGGGGAGACCTTGACACTGTTGTAGGAACCAGCCCACTGTAACAAGGGAGCTCTATTAAAGCTATAGTAAGGTTTTGCAAGCTAATTCTAAGATAATACATGTTTTGTCAAATTCACCAATTATCTACACACAATTCATTATCTTACCATTTGTCATTAGCTTACCTCTGTGCGTGTTGAATAGTAACATGAACAAAGTGGTGAACACCGCTCACAACAACAATGCCTCTTAGCTTTGTAATGCACAATGTGTGGGGCGGAGTTTCTGAAGGAGTTTGTTTTTATTTGAGCTCGAAAATGACTATCACTGCCTTTAACATAAATATTGGAGTGAGGTAAACAGCAATTGAAGAGGTAAGGTCACAGAGTTCTAGCAGAAGATGAGCACATCATGCCCTGACTAACACGCTGGCTTACGGCAGGTGAGAGTGGGGGAGGGTGTGTCAGGTGATGCTGAAAAATGGTCCAGGTTCACAGGACAACAGGCCATAAATAAAGCAGGCATTAATAAAACATGGCACCTGGTCCACCAAACAGTGGCAGGCCTTACAAATGGGCCACTGTCAGTCAGGAAGTATCTTACATCAATCCTCTAATTGGATTGGAGGAATGGGGACAGACAACAGGCCAGTACAACTTTTTACTGAGCTGCCATTTGTTGCTCCAGAAAGTTATGTTTCATTTCTTTCGGGCTTGGGGTTGTGGAATGTTCCAGTGGTACCAGCAGCACCAGATAATGCTTAACAGGATTATAGGAATCTGATTTGGAGAAGGAAAATTATAATTTCTTCTGGAAACAGATCCATTCCAAATAAACATTAACGTGGAAACTAAAGTTAGGTCTAGATGGAAAATGGAGTATATGATCTTTAAATAGGAACATGTGATGCAATGGGTGGATAGAAAATATAGGCAAATTATGTTCAATATATATTTACGGACTTTTCACCACATTTTACAAAAAAGATGATCTTATCTTAATTTCAAACATAATAAAAAGCTATTAAGGTAGAATAACCTTCACATTTTTGTGTTGCTCAAGAAGACATTGATAACAGAGGTTTGTTGTTAAACGATCTGTGAGAGAGACAAAAGATGTGCTCTTTAATAAGGTGTCCTTTTCGCGATCTGTTCTTATGATCATCGACAAATATGAGAGATATTCTCATTTCACTTTTCTTGTTTGATCTAATCTGTCGGTACAGTTAGACACTATACAGTCCAACCAAATTGAGGATGTCATAAACTAGGGGCACATGAAAGAGACTGCCTTCATGTACTTTTTAAGCGTGTTCACCCTGGAAATAATGGGCATGTTAAATTGTGGATGGCATCCTCCTTCAATACAGTATATCATGTCCGATGTCTCACTATATTTGTGTGTGTGCGTGTGTGTGCACACGTGCGCGTGCATACATGCGCTTCTTGTACGGATCATGCAGGGATCAGATCAGTAAATCCTCTTTAATCTGACTAATTTGAAGCCACAAGCATACAATTTAACTTCCCTAACTCTCTCTCTGTCCCTCGCTCCCTCTCGGAGGCTACAGCGGTCGCTGCGATGGCGTCCTCTAAATGTCTCCACAACCCATTTTAAATGATTTAGTTATTGATCTCTTCCAGGTTCATTACCGCTGTCTGTCAGTGAAGTCAATTTAAAAGACACCAGGCAGCACAAAGCACAGCAATATCTTCGCTGTCTTAAGAGTAACAGGGGGATACAGGACTGAGCATGTTATTAAGCATATTAAGTGCTCCCATTGCAAATACAGTTAGTTGATTATAATTCTGAGGCTCTCTGAGAATGCGTTTGACTTTATTAGGTTAGTGTTGACGGCTGTGGCCGTGTGTGTTACAGGATGTAATGTCACACTGACAGACCTCAGTGCTCAACGGATGCTCAGCAATGCTCTTGAACAATGTAATCAATGCAGAGTGCTGTTATACTGTTCTTTTTTAAAACGTTATTTAATTGTTTGAGTACTGTTTTTGCTTTTTATTTGTTTTTGATGAAAAAAAGATTTTTCAGTTAGCATTATAACCCAAACCCATCAGTCTCACCATCACTGACAAATATGTGACATAAAATTCTTTCTGCATGAGGGAAAAAATATTTTGAAATGATAGAAAAATCTATTTCATAAACAAACCTGACAATAATGATAGTGTACCATGTGCAGCTTTCTTATTAGTCAGGTGTATCCCTCCAATTTTTGAAATAGTAAAACAAATGTCCTGTTTTGCCATTTTTGTGTGTTATGTGGTCATATTATGTCATTATCTCTATTGTAAATTACTTTTCCCTGGTGACACTATTCAATTACTATTATCTATGCAATGCACACCATTGTTTTTACTATTGGGTTGTCTGCTAAAAGTAATATTTCTCAAATACAGTATTACTATGAATGTCGAACCATTAACAAAACTACTGTAGAATCTGGGCTGGTATATTTTTACATTTAGTTCTAAGTGAACACTTTGATGTATCTTATTCTTATGGAAATCCAACTATACATCAATTATAACCCTACTGCGGTTTTTCTCCATATGTTTCTTTTGCCCCAGTGGCCGTCTGAGACTTAGCAGGTGTTTATATATCATCAGTCTCTTAAGTAAACATATTATTCTAAACAACATTAAACTGGTGCAGTTGTCAGGGGAATCTGTTCCCCTCACGTGACTTGTTTCCAACATTTGTTGAAATTAGTGGTGCCACATTATCATAAGTAACTCATAAAAGCATCATTATGGCTCAGTAAAGCCTCTATAAGCAATTATGCTCATAACTGTAAAACAAAACCATCAATGTGTAATGTGACATCATTAATATTAAGGAAAAAAAAAACATGTACAGAATAATATATGTATACTTTATTGTAGCATTGTATTGCTTATTCTGGATGTGCCATGATGAGTTCTAAGAGTGATCTGAATGATGTCACTGGTCAAAATTTAGTGCAGCAGAACCTTTGGCAAATCTTTTTTACACTGTGTAACACCCCTTGTGATGAAAACGTGTAAACATTGTATAACTGATTTCCCTTTAACAGTGTTAATGTGGCCTATATGAAACCCTTACAGTAAATATACGCAACGACTCTAATCATGAGATACAGCTGCACTCTTTATGCTTTTGACCTTCAGTCAACCTTCAACCAAGTTATGCAGAATTTACTTTAAATTTCACAGACAAAACTTAAAGGTGACGATTGTAAGCTTACATGTTTTGTCAAATTCATTAAACAGCTAGCTACCCTTTCTGTGTTCGCACTAAACAAATAAAAACCCTGCTATGAATGGGAACACAATGAATGCGGTACAAACTGCGCCACACAACACTATGCTAGCCTTGTCAATGCGTGTCCAATGTGGGAGGCATAGTACGAGTGGTGTTTTTGTTTTGATAGAGTGCAAATATCAACAATCTTTCTCCCTAATCCCTGACTGACTTCACTGTTAAGCTAGTCCTCCATTTAAAATGCAAGATAGCAATGCGTCAACAATGCGACAGACCACAACTCATGTTTAGACCAACACAACCACGGGCACTCAAAACAACGTGGGCGCTGGACGAGAAAATGTCTGAAACTAGCAAACATTTTGCTGGTTGTTGCTTCAGGTGTGAGATAGAGCCCTAGGTGTATCAGAGAGCCACATCTGTTTCCATACTATCACCGTGATCTTTGTGAAATGGCTCCCACTACACCAGTACTCCCAACAACACTATCCAAGGGGTAACATATTTTCAATGGAGGTTGCAAAAACCAATCCTATACTAAAAACAATTAAGTTAATCTAACATTAAATGGTATACAATGCAGTTTCATGTTAAGTGTATATATATACTGTATAATATACATTGTCACCAAATGATCAAATTTATGGGTATTGTTATTCATATTTTCATTGTTTGGCTGTTACAGGAAGCAGCTGTCAGCTAGCGAGAGCGTCTTTGAACCTTCTTATCAGTGCCAGCAGCCTTCCCGTCTGCATGACAGTGATGGAGGTGTGGAGAGAGAGAAAATAGAGGGCACAGCGATGAAGTGATACAGGAGACAGTTTGAGGGATAGACAGAATTTGGATGGAAAGACACCGCACGCAAGAAAAACAGAATAGAATAACAAAGACAAAGCAAGAAAGGAAGTGACTGGGATGTAAAAAGAAAGAGAGAGAGAGAGAGAGAGAGAGAGAGAGAGAGAGAGTGGTCATCACAGGAGAGCAAGCGGAAGATTCAGTAGAGTTTGAAGAGAAACAGATTAGAGCTTTACTGTATGGAAAAACATCAACAAATGGGTGCAGTGGTTGTAGTGTAGACTGTGCATCTCTCCTTCATTTCCCTGTGTACATTTTGTTAATACAGTATTAAAACAACAGAATAGCACTATCACATGATATGAAGCAATATAGTGCTATATCCATAGCTCTTTAACCTAGACAAAAAACTAAAGCTAAGAGGTGTAATTATATTTTATTAATCTCAGTGGAAAATAGATCCAGCATCCGGAGAGGTGATTCTTGCCATGCGAATAACCTGATATGTTATAGAATAAACACCAAACAATAACAATTTAAATTAAAACTTGAAAGTTGCCGTAGGCTTGAATCTTAAAAATCCACGAGCAACAGGATTTTTAGGGAAATTATATTATACGATTTTTGGTTATACGGTTTCTTACTTTTGCTCATCAGGCTATTACTCAATGATTCATAGCCGCCTGTGAATTTGCCATACTGTAAAATAACAGCAATACCCCTCAGCTAGAGTTTTAGAGACTTTCTGACCCATTGAGAGAAAGTTAAACAAGCTAACAGTAGAAAGAGTGACTTTTCATGATGGTTACATCTAGCTAGTGAAAGTGATCTATGTGAATATGAACTGATCTACAGTATGTGAGTGTGTGTGTGTGTGAGAGAGAGAGGGTGCTATGCTAATGCTGTATAGCCTTTAGGACCATGCCCAAGAGGCAGCTAGAACTAATCTCCAGCCTTAATGAAGCCTCTTCTCTTTGATGCCTGCCGGGCTGAAGCTAATGATGAGCTCCAGAAAGGTGAGGGAAAAACAGATGAATGGAGGGAAGGAGATGGAGAGACAAATGAGATAGAGAGTGAGAGAGAGAATGGGAAAGAGAGAGAGAGAGTGTGCCAGTCTTAATGAAACCTTTCTGATGTCTTTCAGGCTATACAGCTAATGACAGGCTGCTGTTAGCTGTGTGTGTGTGTGTGTGCACATGTGTGTGTGTGTGTGTGTGTGTCTATAACTGAATTTCCAAGCACTGATGACATCAAGGTTACCGGCTTGTTTGCTCGTCTGTCAGACAAGTCTCTATACCAGTATAAAATTATCCAAAATGCAGCAAACAAATAAACAAGTGGTGGAACAACAACCATAATAAGGTAATGACAGTGTTCAACAACACCTGTTAGCTACACAGGGCTAGCAGCTAAGCTCTTGTTGCTATGTGTGTGTGTGTGTGCATGTGCGTGTGCGCCTGGCTGTCCTTCGCACGCATCCGCCACGCCCGCGAGTCTTGATTAATGCCTGAGAAGGTGCGACATAACAGCAGCTGAGCGTTCAGCGTCATTACCTCTGGCTGGGCTCTCGCTCGGTTCACACGGCGTCCATTAAGCCATCTCGCTGTTTTGTTTCCTGACAGAGCTGCATCTTGAGGGTCCGCGGGGACCCCCGAGCTGTGTACGCACGTTCGCGTGTCATTTGTTTGCCTGCCAGCAAGGGCAGCGGTGACTCTAAACGCCTCTCCACAAAGCAGAATGTAATATTGTGGTAAAATTCAGATTGATGTTAGGCGGTGCAGGTTCAAAATAGGTCTGGCTGTTAAATTAACAGCTCCAACGGCTTGTCTTAATTAGTGCTACTATTGAGAGAGACTGGGCCCAATGTGGGACATTTTAATATCAAACAAGTATAATTCAGTTAAGTTTAGTATAGTTTCCTGCAACCTGCAAGCCTGACTGAACAAAAATAAACATTCCTCCCCACTGGAAACTCTAACAACATTATAAATTAGTAAAAAATGTTTGCAAGTGCAAAATATGTTTCACTAAAGTTAAACACAGTTTGTCATGGCTTCACATGTCACAGGAGAGTTGAACAATGGAGGTACATCATGATTGCCTTCCATAGCCCTTTCTTACTAGAAACCCAGTGGAAGAGTTTTTCTCTGCATGGCAGTGGAAAGTCTATGACTGAAACTCATATACCAGGGAAAATCTCTGACAGGCATTGGAATTGGCCTGTGGTGAATTATTGTAGGTTTGGAGTGTTGTCAAGGCTGTATATGTCACATCATAGGGTTTTTATCCTGTTGCCTAGCAAAGGACAACACTGCCTGTGATGTACCGTTGAGTCCTCAATGTCAGGGGTTCTCAAAGTAGGGGATGGGACTTCCCACGAGTGAGACACATCGCAGCGATGAGATGATTTTCAGAAATGAAATAACATTTAAAAACTTAGAAATAGTATATTTTTGCCATAATTTTTAGTAGTAGTACTAACAGTTATTACTTTGATGTATTCTGCTATAACCTACAGTATATTAAAATACTAGGCTTCTACTAGGGATGGCATCGATCTGATACTGAGATCGGAAATCAATCCGACACTGACTTAAATAGCTGGATCGTATCGGTGACAATTCTATCTATGGGGCAGCCATGTCTAAAATGCATTTAAGTCTTAATATAGAGAGTGGCTATTGTTTACTTTGAAACTTAATTTAAACTCAACCGCTCAAACTAATACATACATCAATGACAACATTGTAATATTAACTTAAATGTATATATATCCTATGTTACATTATGTTTTACAGAGTTAGGAAAGCAATGTTCAAGGCTGATGGTTCCTTATACATAGCATGATTCCCAGTCTGTTCCTCAGTCAAAGTGAGGAACACAGATTAATTTAACACTGAAATTGGATCGGTACTCAGTATTAGCGATACACAGTGCAAATCCCTGGTATTACATGGTATTGTTACTGCAAAAATTGGATGGAGCCAACGATGCCATCCCTAGCTTTTACCACCTCTGGGGATAGCGGGGATCGCGAGTCTCTGGCACTGTTTTTTTTTTGGGTGTTGCGAGCTGAAATGTTTGGGAACCCCTGTAGTGTTGCCAACTCTTCTCCAATGAAAGTAGCTAGTGGTAGCTTCAGAAGTCGCTAGAAGTTGCCAGATGAAATCATGTGCTCATTTGCATATTGATGGCGTCATCTCGTATTCATTTGAATCCTCCTGCCAGGCCCCCTTCCCCCCCTTCCACACACAAGTACAAGTTACTGACTGTCTGAACATGGCACAAGAGGAGGGGGAGAGAATCCACCGCTGCTGGACTGTGATTACTCTAAACAGCATACAGAATACATTATATTCTAGATTTCTCACCTTTTCCCTGGTCTGTTGCTAAATTTGTTGCTAGTTGCTTTTTATAAATAGAGTTGCTTAGAGGGTCTGAAAAGTTGCATAACCTAGCGACAGTCGTAAAGTTGGCAACACTGAAGCCCTGCTCTACAGCATGGACTAGGCACAAATATCATGCTGAGGTAGATTGGATCTCTCATTGACAGATTTTGCAGTCACACAATAATTGAATGCACTGTAATTTTGTTTTTTTTCAAGAAAATGCATTTACTATATAACCTACAATAAATAAAAAAAACACACACAATTGCAATGTGTTTTTGTGTTTACCGTTTTGAAGTTTTTAGAAAATTTGTGAAGAAAAGGTGTGAAAAATTACAAACTGTATTGAAAACTATTTTGTTAAATTTAAGCTCAGGTTAACATCCATGAGTGTAGATTCGGTAAAATAAAAAAAATTGGGTCAGATGCGCATATAAATTGCACGCCTTGTTAATCGCATTGTTTCAAACCACAATTTCGGTTTTAAAACGATTAATCGTTCAGCCATACTAGGTTACGGGTACACTGTCAAGTGCTTCAACGAGTGGTTTAATACGCATAAGAGCTTCTACACTGATATAGAGTGTCTTTCATGTTTTTATTGGGTGGGCCAAATACCCGTGCTCGATATACTGAGGGAGACACATCCCCTGAATAACATCCCATGCCCATGGTGAAGGAAGGTGTGGCTAAACTGATCTTTTAAACTTCTTTTTTTTTTGTGGCAGGGCTTCCATTTAGAAGAAACAAAATAAGATTTGTGAAGTTTCAAAAGGAATCAGCTAATCATAAGATGACTTCACAAAGAAGAAACAGGTGGGCAGTACAAAAGATAGGCTGTGCTCGGTGATAGTGCTCGGTGGTAGTGCTTGGTGCTGGTGGACGGTTTCAGCATGTGCTTTTCTGGCCGTGTACAGCAGCTGAGAGCCCAGCGGGAACCGGCCACAAGTGGCCTCTGGCAGCTGATCTGACTCCTGTCTCTGCAACACAAAACACTCCCGACACCTGCAAGGCATGCTGGGTAGTTTCGCAGGTGAAATCTGTGTGCTCACACTTCGTCTCAGGTTGCCGAGGTGACGGCCACCTTCGACTGTCAAGAGTTCAGAAAACATACTGTTACCCTCTGCTCCAGAAGGTTCACATAACGTTTATGTTAGCTGTCAGCTCCACATTGTCAACAAGAATACTTTGACACAATTGAACTATTCTAAAAATGACGATTGCAAAGAAACAAAGAAAATAAGAACTTGTTACAACAGCACAGTGAAACTTTTTTAGAACATTTCAGAAGTCAAACTCCTTTTCTATCTCAAATACTATCTTCTTTCCCCTTTCTCCTCTTTTCCCCTGCCTCTCCAGTCAAGGTGGTAAATGATTGGTTCTGAATAAATTAATAATACCCACGGCGGCGCCGCTTCGATTTATCATGTTACCGTAGTTTTATGGTGCCCTCCAGAACTATTGCCGCCCTTGGTAAAGATTAGCTCAATTACGTTTTACAGCTTTTTGGTTCATCTTCCCGCAGGGTGCCAATAATTCTGGAGGGCAATATATCTTTCTCTCTCGTGAACCATCTCTTCAACTCCTCCTAATGCTCTTAATGCAGAACTCATGGAGTTAGTTCTGCTGGCACAGAATAATACATAACCGTTAATCAGATCTGAGCTGGATTAAAGCCCAAGACCTCTCTATTTTTCCTTCTAATTAAATAACTGTAATTTCATAATCTTAATCATGTTATTATCACAAAACAGTTAACATTATTTGTCCTTTCCTTATCAATCTTGATTTAGTATAAACACATTACTGTATAATCCCACACTGTTCCAAATCAGTTGATACACATACTGTGTTTTCTGAAGGTCAACAATGACATGGGCTGCATTTTGCCAATTACAAATAAAAATACTTTTTCTCTCCCTATACCTACCTATGTACAGTACATCACTGATCCCATCACATCACATTCATAGAGATCTTCGTGGAGGACGTGAATCATGCGTGAATCATATAAATGATGACCCATACAGACCCCCCCCCCCCCTCCTCCCAGGAAAAGGCCAAGATTATTACTATTTAAAAATATACAGAAACTATGAACTGCAATAGATAGGTAGGTAGATAGATAATGGACTAGATTAACTAGACATATCTCTCCCCCCCCCCCCCCTTCCCCACACACACACACACAAATAAAAATAGAACAGAAAATCTTGCAACCCCTTGGGTGTCCCAACCCGCACTTTCAGGAGTACAGCAGCAGGAATTAATTCTCCTGTTTGGCACCTTTCCAAGAAGTCTGGGAAGTAATTCACTAGCTTGCAGCCCAGGGGGTCATACTGTATACAATCTAATTAAAGGCTAGCTGAATATGGTTGCATAGATCTGTGTACAGATGGACACCATTTGTGTTATATTTTTATGACTTTTTTTATTTATTACGACTTTTACATATTATACAG
>JAODOY010035094.1:0-21343 GCA_025399855.1 Forbesichthys papilliferus | reverse complement strand
GCCATGTGATTGTTGATTAGATAATTGCATTAATGAGGAATTGAACAGGTGTTCCTAATAATCCTTTAGGTGAGTGTATATCTATTAGTTAAGTAGATAAGTAGTCTACAGTTGCTGCTTAAAATACATTTAACAACTGAAATTAGTAAAGACAGCACTGCACTATAGCGATGCACAGGAATTACAGATACAGACTTGTATGTACATGATGCTGACAGCCAAGGAAAATCGACTTTATCACTGAGAGTTGCTAGTAATGGACGAGCTGAGACTACTTATTCTAAACCAAATAACTGCAATTCTTACTACTCTCTAGTGGTGGGAAGTCCGGATAAACAGATTTTTAAATCTCAATGTGAAGAACAAGTCTTGGATCTATGTATCTCGTGAGCTAAGAACCAAAGATCCGGGTAATGTGATTAATTTCAGTCAAGGGTGTCGTTTTATCTGGTTAGTTATGCTTTGCACTTCTAACATGATCACTGGTTTATTAAAACATGGTTTATTATTCTCACTTATATTGCATGCTGATTCAATACAAGTACAGTATTGGAAGGCTATTTAGTGTTCAGCTGTGTTAGTATTGTAACACAGTATTGTTTGTTGTGCTTCTTTAATGATCTGTGAGATGGCAGTGCTCTACAAGAATCAAAGACTCAGAAGATTTGAAGACCCGTTTGCACGCAAAGGAATGAATCCTAATTTGACTTCCCGTTTACAGAGCCAGGGCTGTGTATAAACCCCGGGATATATTTTTTCAGCCTGCACACAAAACTGACTCCACCTTTTAATAAATTAAGTCAACAAGACATGTCAGTAATATTGAATTTGATGTATTAACATAAAATGTATGTTTTTGTATATTATTGTCACTCACAGAATACGACTATTGATAGTGAATGGCAGTTAGACCCTGAATTGTTCCTAACAGATATGAGAGCATAGGAACAACAAAACAAATAGTGTTAAATGTGATAATATTTTAGTCGATTACGTCAGTGTTTATGGTTTCTGTGTGAGTGGAATCCCACTATCAGCATATACATCTGTTCTAATTTACTCTCAAATGTTGCAATATTTCTGCCCACATGAAAAATACATCTCTAAAAAATCAAGTTCCAGCTTTTATTCAGCCCCTTTCTTATGTATGTTATACAACATTAAAGGGATACATTTACTTCATGCTTTACATAATCAACGTTACAGTCTGTATGATCATCCTGTAACAAACCAAAACTCTAAATGTATTGTGCTGACCGTTGAGCTGCTTCCCTGCTGTGTCTGTGAAGAGAGAGGCCAGCACCTCATCCACATCACAGCTGTTGTGGCTGTCCTCCACCAGATGGGTAAACATGTGCTTCAGAACCGCATCCAGAGTAGCAGCTTTCACATCCTGGAGGACGAGGGACCGGGCCAGCAAGCAATTCAGGCCTCTCTAGGCCCAAACCTCTTCTTGGAAGTTCATTGGTTTCACATACATTATTTAGTCTTGCAGAACATTTACTAAAGTGTGGGATACACCGCTGAATAATTGTGTCAAGACCTGCCTATTTGACAGGACAGGCATTTTGATTGACATGCACGACAATTAACTACATAACTTAATCACCAAGTCAGATATTATACATATACAGAGGATTTTGTTGGGAAACTAAATTACATGTCTAGCTATTATCTGTTAATCTCTTACGGTTACTGCTTAAAATGGATGAAAAAAAGTCTTTCTTTTTTAGTTGTATTTTAAAGCACATATTCTGGCCCATCAGCATTTGATAACAAAAGAAGTATAGATCTGCATTTAAAATTAGTACAATACCAACTTTGACCACATTCGTAAACAAAATACATTCATCTGATTCTGGACGAAAGTATTGATATAGATAGATATAGATAAGGTGAATCTTTGTTCAGCCCCAAACCCCCATTCTTCCCATCATGCAGCTGGGCACATGCTCTGTTGGATAATGTTTTGATAGAACACATGAGGTAAGGAACCTACTGTATATAGTCAAGGATTTACCAAAAGTCTAGCATTACTTGAAAAGTTTATGCAAAATATAATACTACAATTACAGTAACAGTTACGAGAAGCAATGGAAAAAAAATATATAATCAAATAAAATAACGTTTGCAAGATGATTATCTGTAGCTGACTTTTCTACAGGAAGACATCTCTGCCATACAGACTGTCATATTGTGATGGCCCACGCACACATAACACCATTTATCTCGCATTTTCAACACAAGATTTCACAGCATAAAATAATGACCATTCTGTCTGCCCCCCTTCCATCTGCCAGATGGTCGTCTGTTGATCATCATTTACTACACAGGACTGAAAACAGCTAGATGGAACGGGGAGAGTGATAGTGAGAAGGCCTTGAATATTTCCTAAATATTGCTCATACAATACAGTAGATTGCATTGTCAGGACATATGTCTAGCAGACCTTCATGAACAACATTTTTGCTGGATTTTGAAATTAACTTTGATCACTTGTAAGATATAAATATGCCTTCCTTCCTACAGTATTGGCTCATACAGTAGATTAACTCCCTTGTTATGTTTTTATTTATTAACTGTGCAGTACACCAGCAAATTAACTGGGTGTGCTTACTAGCACGTGAAATGGGTAAGCAGTGTGTGGAAATCTGTCCTTATCGTCATTTGTCAGTCAATGTGTCACTTTTGGAGGGCACCAACTTATTATATTATTTTATTACTGTCATCTGCAAAATCACTTTTCCAGCCAGGCATACATTTTTTCTCTGATTTATTTATTTGCCCTTGGTTCTAATATGGATATATTCACACCCTTACAACAACATTTTTCAATTACATATATTATTACATATATATACATACATATATATAATATTATAATTACATTTTGACCCTGTGTGTATTTTTGAATTTGAAAACCGAAATGTTGCCACACTGTGTCGGACAAGCAAAAATCACTGTCTCTCAAATCAAATATGTTAATATAAACTTATATTAATTGTGAAGATGTGGAAAGGATGTTTGTTATGGGACATGTAGACAAAATAAACAGCTATATCTTAGACTGGATGTAGCCTACAGCCATGTGGAATTGGATTTGGATGCAAAATCACGGGACAGCCAAACACATTTGTTATAAGGTAATATAATTAATGTACCGTAGGCCTATTTGTTTTACATTTGTTCAAATCCACTGGTACCTGATACCGGTAGCTAATACTACCTGTACCATATTCTCCCCTCAGTCATCCATCCAAAACAAAAGGCTGAATAGGCCTTAATAGTTTCACTTCACCTTAATTCTGATATTTCTCATTAATTGAGAATGAAAAAATTCTAAAACTAAAGCGAGTCAAGCGATTATTGTCTTTATTTTAACAGTAGGATCAACAACAGTAGGATTAACTATCATTTCACTAGTAAGCCTATTTTTCTATATAGGCGTTCGCCGTGGACTAGATTTAAATGAGAATCTGAAACCATCAGGTAGCTAAATCCTGCAGTTTTTCGATATCTTCCATTGTTATTAATGACACAATGTTGGATGTCATCTCTGATGCTATGGTCAGCTCAGAGCCATGTGGGTCAGCTGTCCAACAGACCCACCCACGGGCGTGGCTAACTCGCTTCATGTTGAAAGGTCCATTATAACCACAAGAGACAAAGTTGAAAACTAATCTACATAGTAACGAAAGGAAGACAGGACAAGTACCCATCTCCTGTAAAACACATCCATTCTTAGACCTCTCGGTTGATGGTGCTTCTGTCAGGAACAAAAAACAACAAGATTACACATTTTCTGTTAAAGCACTAATCAAGCCTTCATGTTCAGTTTGATTTATTTTAAGAGCAAGAGCTCCCATCAGAAAGCATACTGTTTACATTAGCATGATTGAATAAGCATGCAATTTTTTTGTTTGTACGTGTGTGTGTGTGCGCGCGTGTGTGTGTGTGCGTGTGTCTGTGTGTGTGTGTGTGTGTGTGTGTGTGATAAAATAGCACTAGATGATGTGCACATGTTAAACAACAGCGCATTTCTGACAGGAATAAGGCATTCAACGGCTGCTCATATTATGCTGGTCACAGCAGTGTACACAATCAGCAGCAGCATTCCCTGTTGTGTAACAGTGTGTAAAATCCAGTCAGTGACGAGCTATTTAGGAAGGAAAAAATGAATTTGTATTGTCAGTTGCAGCTATAGCCACATTGTGTAAATAAACACATCTTTCTCAGAGAAGCATTACAGAGCAGTAGTTTTTGAAGGACGCTGCACCACCTCACCATTGAAACATGTATGTATGTATGTATGCGTATTTGATACAATTTGATCAAAAATAAACATGAATTCATCTGAAAACACTGAAAGCCCTAAGGAGATAATTATACATACTTTGAAAAGCTTTGCATTAGGTTATGTATTATGGAGGCAACAAGTATGTTTCTGGAATTCAGATATGAAACGGCAGGATTTTCCATGGTTTCCAAAGATGATGCGAAAGACATTAGGTCACAAACCAAACCACCCTCCAACTCTGTGTGCTATAGCTGCTACAGGCCTTTGACGTTAGCTTAATTGAGTTAGACCACAGAGGTTAGCTAATGATGGTTCACAGTTCATTCTAAATACGGTTGACAATAGGCCTTTCCTCTGACTTTATATACCTTGTTATCGCTCACCGCAAAGAGATTGATCACATATTTATACGGTACTGTACTGTATGATGCCACGTACACAATAGCTGTGAGGACACAACGTTATGTTATTTATTATTGTTCAGGAACCATTCATATTATATGGTCGCTGTCACTGCCTGGGTATTATTTCTAATAACACCCGAATGGGAAGTGAAGTAAATCTTGTGTGCTACACCAGCCAAACTATCAGGCAATGAGTCAACAGTGCCAAATTTAAAGGGGCGTGTGTATTGTAAAGCCATGGATGAGGCTGGTTCATGATAGATAGAGTACACAGCCACACAGACATGAACATAGTTTAGACCAGTAAACCACAAATGCCTCCCAAGGATGTCTCTACCAGTTCAAACCTGTGGGGTTACTGCCTGTAGTCTGGCAACCATGTAAATGAATAGTTGCTATATACGTGAAGGCCCAAATCTCCCTTCCACAAGGAGCATCAATATCGACAAAACACTGTAAACTCACAAAATATGTGTTGTCCCTACAGAGGAAGTTGTCAACTATAGTACAAAGAAAGGGATCGTGCCTCCCTCCCCCCACCATCCCCCAGTTTTTGTCAAAACACTTGAACATTGCTTGTGGTTGCATAATATTGTTTTTTGATCATTATTATAATTTTGTTTTTCTTTCTGTGTATTACTGTTATTCATGCTGCTGCCCATCTTGGCCAGTTTTTATCATATTTTATCTCAATGGGTATTTCTTGGTTAAATAAAAAATAAAAAATACATAATAATGTTATGCAATATTAGATTGCTTTATTCATGTACAGACACAATATTCCTGTTCCATTACAATTAGCAAATGTTTTGTTAACTTTTGCCTCCATCACTGATAGACTATTAGTTGGCGTTGCAGAGATTTTGGGAATGGGAAATAGAATAGAGTTAATAGGTCTTCGAAACGATATAGGCTTTGTGATAAAGCTCAACAACATTTATAATTCTACATTGAACTGCATGGTCAAATTACTGTAGCATATTGCTAGAAAACACATAATCAAAGTTCAAAATTTAAAAAAGTTAAATGACTCTCTCATCTATATATGCATTTTGGATGTCATGCATTTCAACATTTACATACAATTGGTGCTATAGAGCAGAAGTTCCCAAACGTTCCAGCCCAGGACCCTCAAAATAATAATAACTCACAATATCTCTATTGGTGGTTGAAGCATACTGTAACAGCCGTTACTGTATATTGTTTTATAGGATCAGAATCAGTACATTTATAAAATGTACAAGTAATATTGTGTAACATATGCTATTTAGTTTGTCTTGTGACCCACCGGGAAGTCCCGAACCCCACTTTGATAACGCCGGCTATAGAGCACAACACCAATTTACTTCTCGGTCTTGCAGAGTGTCAGTTACAGTGAAAATAAAGTGCACATAATGTATAGACCGAAAAACTACAGTATAATGTATCCAAATTTAAGTTTTAATTGAACGGTTTGTGCTTTGGGTTTGCTAGAGTAAAATCACAGTTTAGTTAGTGTACTGTAATCCTTACACACGCCCACAATGGTACAACATCTTTTACAGAATCAGTTAATCCTCATATTATGTTCAATTCCTCTATACATGATTTAGGTTCTGGGTCAAATGTACCCATGCTTTATAACTCACTTTAAAACAAGTCAGTACCCCCAAATAATGCATTAAACTTAATGGCCATCACATACTGTAACTGGTCTTTTATATTAAAAATATCTTTAATTATTAGTCATTTTAAATCCATTTGTCTTATATCTACCCACTAGTTTTCTTTAGAAAATACACCTTTTGCAATAACCTTATGCTATAAGACTTTTCTTTGAATATGATGATAATTTCCATACATATTTATTCAACCTTGTTGAATTGTCAGTTCAATTGTCACTATTACACTACATTATTCTAAACTATTTCACTGTTATACTTTTACACTATTGCACACTTTTACACACTATTACACTGTTACACTATTGCACACTATTAAACGCTATTACACTGGTACACTATTGCACACTATTACATGCTATTACATGGCACACTATTACACTGATACACTGTTGACAGTTATACAGAGATGGAAAAAATATATATGGAAATTATGTCTGACAATTTCTTAGATATCATTACATCGATTATATTCCGGGTCAAATGTGCCATTATAGGAAAGATAGCAGGATACTCCAGTGGAGTTTCCCAACACCGGTCCAGGGGACCCACTGCCCTGCATGTTTTAGTCTCCTTGCTCCAACACACCTGACTCAAATGAATGGGTCATTATCAGGATTCTGCAAAGATTGATAGGCTCCCCATGACCAGGGTTGGGAAACAATACCCTAGGGGTCAAAGTGTGTGACTTGCAGCCAAAAGGTAATGGGTTTGAGCCCCATACTGTAGTTGTAAGGCTGGTAGGAGTGGTACAGTAGAACCCAAACACACAACTCGGAGGCAGGAGGTTCTAAAGACTAACACAAGAGAGATAATAGTTATGCTACCTAGATGCCTTGCCCAGTTCTACTAAATGATTGTATAAAATCAATACCATACATTTTTCTTTCTATTTCTATAGCTCTTAGAATGAATGATTCAAAATCTGACCACGTATTTCTATGACCTGTATTATGATGTGTGTAAGCATTTTGTGTGGGACCTGTTTTCAGAAGGCACTCTTTCCTGACATTCATGGGGGGATAATGATCATTCAGTCTTTCCATTCTTTGACTTGAATGCCTCAGTTGTATACCTCACAGGCTATAGGTTAGTTTCCCTTAGAGAAGAGACCTCCTCAGGGTTTTTGGTCTCAGACAACTCTTGTACAGGGAGTGAATGTTGGGTATGGAATATTTTATACTTACATTTTGTTCCTTCTCTATAGGAAGGTCACGGGAAACCATAGAATTCAGTCATACAAGTTTTTGGTTAGATAGACACTTGTCTATCTAAGAGATCTCCCACAAGGGAGTCACAATGTGTCTCCAACAGCAAAGTGTGAATAAAGTTAAATATGATTTCAGTGATGTTAAAATCTAAAATGGGTCCATTTGAGCTGCAACATAAGAGGAGGGGGGAGGGTTGCAACGTTTTAATTGAATTTGTCTTGTGAAGAAATCTCAATGTAGCCTGAAGGAAAAAATGTGATTGATTTGTTGCATTGTGGATGGACTGTGTTGCTGAGTGTAAATGGGAAACATGTTTTTGTGCTTTCAGATATAATTCATTTATATGGATAGACCTTACCGTAAGACAATAAATAAGACTTTCTGAAAGGTATGTTTGCGCATCAAAACAAATTCTCTCAGTGGATTACATTACCCTTGACTTCCTTTTAACATGATGTAATGGCTGATAATACATCTAGGTATAGTTTGTTCTGGATGTTACAAGGCCTGTAAAACTTTACTGGCTCCTTTTAATTGACATCAAAGCTGGTTTCACAGCACACCCTAGGCTGTCAATAACATTGTAATTTCATACAGTGCAGCTTGTGTTTTGATGGGTGGGAGGAATCTTACAAAACAAAACAAAAACCTAACAGATAGGAAGCTCTAACATCTTGATTGTGGAGGTAAGAAATTTGGATTATTGCATCATTCACCCAATGGCAAGACTGAAGAGAAATGCTGCCATTCCCTTGTATACCAGGAGATGGCAGTAAACACACTTCTTAGCCGGATAACAGGACAAAGACAATGGAATAATAATCAATCAGACAATAGAATGGCATAACTATAACACAAATGTTGCAAAACAAAAGCCAAACTTATAATTGTCAATGATGCAGACAATTACTGTTATAGGCCTATTGTTTATTAGCGTTTTTAATGTTAATGCCTTTATTCTCCCTAAGAAGATTTTTATTGTGGATATTTAGAGAATATTTTGAGTAATGAAACTAATTTATAGCGTAATTTAATATCTGTTGGAAAACTACCTATACATTTAAATACAGATGGCCCCGTATGGATCTATAGAAAACTATCATTAATTTAGACTTAATTGTGGATAACTATGTGTTGGGGAAAACTGAAAATACCATTTATTATTTTTATATTCATGTTACATATTGAGTTGGAAACATGTCGCCATTGTGGCACATGTGTAGTGGGAGTGCAATGTTTTGAACAGTCTCAGCTACAACTAGGAGATGTCTCGATGTAAGGGATACAGTACTCCCTGACCTATGCATTTTGATATACCACTGCATTCCTATACCTAGAACAAACAGGGCCTTACAATTAGGAGAGCAGAAGTAAACCATTACTCAGCAGCCCCAGACAATCTTGCAGATGGTCTCTGGGCAAGGTAGTAAATTATATTTTGACTGACCAGCACCTTGGAAGGTTCTGTTCTCAAAAAGATATATTGTGACATCATGCAACTGCCCTGTTTTGGGGCAGTCAGCCCTATAAATGCTGGGATTTCTCATGTATTATCAGCGCTCACTTGAATAAACCTCTTAAACAAACATGGATATTTTATGGTGTTATTGACTTTATTACTACTTCTAAGCCGCAACCTTAGATACCAAGAAGCAACAACCTTCTTGGCCGAGACTCTCTCAGGAGGGCTTGGGGTTCTGAACTTAACATTATGTTATTTGGTGTTGTTAATTACTTCTGAAACCACGATCTTCAGATACCTGAGAAGCCTTACAAACTTCTCGGCTGAGCCTCCCCAAAGGAGTATCAGAATTAATAGACCCAACACTATGGATACTGTATTTTGGTCTGAAATTACCATTAATGCAACTGAAAGCATTCACTCACCCCATCAACCCACAGAACAGAAGGAGATAAATAGTGATCAGACTACTAAGTAAAAATGTGGATAACATCCAGTTGTATGATAAATAAGCCTACAAAATGGAAACTCTCATAATGTATGGAGAGCAATGTGTTGCTATTATGTAAATCTGTCCTGTACTGTTGCCCTTGTGGCTGAAACTAGCTTTACAACCATATTGATTTGGTTTGAAAGGTTTGACAACCAACATATTGTCTGAAATATCTTAATCATCAAACTAAACATATATTATGCATTGTAATGAAAAATAAATGGTTTAAAACATAATATACATGAAATGAAGCCAATTAAATGAAAAAGTACAAATGTGTTTGAACTATACATTTCACTCACAATGTGAATATATACTGTATAACAGGGTTATCAAAGCTTATGGTGTGGGCACACAAGCAGACCAACCACTGTGCAATTATCCATCCTTTCAAAGAACCCGCAGAAATAGCAAACTAATTGCACTAAAGCTACAGCTCACTATATAACATCAGCTTGTCATATCATCACCTTCTGGAATCAAGGTTTGTAACAATAAACCTATATAAACAAACAAGAAGCAGATTTCTAGTTCATTTGAGCAATTACAGCTTGGTGTTTTGTATTGACCCTGTTCCGAATGTTACATAATGCTGTTGCAGCACAACAAGACTGCATCACTTGGTTACACCTTACAATGTGCACAAACATTGACTCTTTAATCCAGAAGCAGCACTGACTGACACAGAATTACTGAATCAGAACCTGTGTTAATGGCGGTCACAAAATCTTATTTCAGATATTAAATGGGCTATTAAATCTGCTTGTCATACAGTAGGCCTAGTCCATTGTGTGAAACCATTTACCATTTACAAGTCAGCCACTATTAACAAATGACCAAGTAAAGGTTGATGAACATATATAATCTTCGCAAATCTTTTGTACCCTAAGATCATAGGGTCAAGTTTTATCACCGATACCTTCAGCAAACGTATTCACTTTAAGTATTGTATGAGCTTTCTCCTCACCATTTCACTTTTTCACTATTTTCTCATCTACCATAATCCAATATAATAATATAATCAAAACAAATGAGACCAGTATCTTAAACACAACCATACACCAACAGAGCAGGCTATAGCTGTGTAATTCCCGGGATTCTATCTACTTTGTGTGCAGAAAGGTAGTGAGCATATATATTATTTGGGGGAGGTGGCTTTGGGCAGGAAAGTTAATTGCAACCTTTTCCCTATGTTTGACACCTTTAGTATGCAAATAATAATCAGTAATAGTGTTTTTACATTATTGTTGTTAAAGTCACTGCCTGAACCTAAATGTGACTTTACCAGAATAGTGGACAGATTGTGGACAGAATACATATTATCCTTATATAAATTGTGTGTGCATCAATAAATGAGTTTGTTTCACTAATCTACTAATCTAACTTAATTTCAGACACTTTTATCTAAAGTGACCTACGGTAAGATATATTTAGTTGCAGGTAGTCGTCTTGCTCTACAGTAGGTGCACAGGAAGGCCTAAAGTATGTCAGGGGAGGAAAATGGACAGGGAACACAATATTCCTACCTGCCAGGTACTGTAGCTCACATCAGCCATGTACAGAACAGGCTTTTGAGAACAGCTGTCAAATCCCCACTATATACAGTATGTCACTGTGACGCTGTGCCACTAGTGCATGTGGTTTGTGATATTTTTAAACATGTCACAGCTTGGCTGTGAGTAATTTGATATGCACTGTACAGCCATCCAGAGAGGATAAAATGTGTTGCCGAAGATCAGACATGACACAGAGCTGAAACATTAAACATAATAACATTGTGAATTGTATTCAGTAAGTCTCATAATAAATCAGTAGTCGCAGGTCAGAATTAAACGTAACTGTAGTACTGTATACATGAGAACTTATTGTAAGTTTTATTGTGAGATACAACAAAGATAATATTGCTCAGTTGGTAATTTTGAGAAAAGATTAAGCAATATGCAGGAGCAAATGTTATTATAACATGATTTATTCATGCTCCTTTAATTCATGCTCCTTTTCACTTAGGTGAAAATGCCACATAGTGGAGTAGCACATCATACAACAACTCTTGAGATAACGGTCTGATTTCAGTGACTGTTGCTTTAAATTTAACAAGTCACTGCCCACCCGCCCCGACTTCCACGTAGCTGTGTTGACGTGAGGCTACGACTGCTTTACTGCTAGTACCGGTGCAGGCTACTCAAACGTGGCTTGAACATAGTTTTATGGGATAGGCTATTCGGTTAAACAAGAAACGTTACAATTAATCAAAGACATATTCTATCTTTGTTATCATCACGGACGTAATGTTAAATGTTTTGTATGATATGACTGATTACTGACCCAGATAAAAACATTATTACTCGCTGTACCAAAACGGCAATCCGTTTTCAGCCGGGGAAACAATTTCGGTATGACACGCGAGTGCGTATTTATCAATGAGCAATGTTTAGGTTAAGTACATCAACACAACATTGTTTAAGCAGCCTATTTTTAATCTGTTTATGGTTTCTGAACAATAGCCTATATTAATCTAATGTAGATATTGATGTGCACATGACTCTTGATAATATGCACATGTCCTGCAGACTCAACTTGTTTATGCTATGGTGGCCTGCAGTGTTCAAAAAAATTGATTTACAGATTTGGACATCTGCAAATGTTGAACATTAAACTTTACTTTACGGTTTGTGTACTGGCGATCAACATCAGTTCCTTGCATATTTCGCTAATACTACATAGCTGGCCATATCCTCTTAGGGGCGTTACCAAACAAACTGTGTGTAGTAAACTATGCAACATAGAGTATGCATGTTTCTCTCATTTGCCTGCCCCTCTCCCTTTTTTAGCCAATACAGACCAGGAAGCTAACAGTCCACTTTGAAAGGCTTACTACTTCTCCGTGTTACATGGACATTGCTAATTCCAAACAACTAGAACTACTTGGTTTTCATGGAATGGGTCCTTTATTTGTCTTATTAAACCAAGTTCAGATGCAAAAACCTGTGAGTTTATCATTTCTAGATTTTAGAATTCTAGATTTTTGGAAGATATTACTTATAATTCAATGACAAACAATCTTTGAATTGTAATAAAAATGAGATTAGTGAATCCAAATATAGAAATGTAATAAATAATGCTGTTTTAATTTGCTATTTGCTAATTGCTACTTTCTAATTTATGCTAATTTTCAGATAGGCTTTTTTTAAATCTGAGAACTCATCAAATAATAAACGCAAATTGTGTATACAGTATCACCACTCAAAGCTGTCTTTACAACAAGTCTACCAACCCGGGTTGGTACGGTAGCCTATTAGTCCTGGCCAGGACATTTAACCCAGATCATTTACTTTAACAGTTATATATTTTCAAAAAGCAAAATCTTAAACTGACTGATCCCCTGGTTACATTATTCACAATGGTTTAAATGTATAAGAAAGGTAAACAGTGAGTTCAAATCTGTTCAAATCTTTGCTTTTAATCCAGAAACAATTTTAATGAATTCAGAATCAATAATACCAAGCCCATAAATATGACTACATGGCTACAGTATATGTGTTTGTTGTTCAAGGGTGAAAAAGCAGTATAGGTATACATTGTCAATAACACATACTTAGTACAAGAGATTAGGACTACCTTTTAAACTGTGTCAGTAGACAGCCTATAGCTCTAATGCTTTAAAAACTTGAAAAAAAGTGAGAGTGTGTAATTGTTTCAGTATACCCTCCTTTGGAGTGTACTTATTAATTGATCGTTGTGTTTACAGATGCCTGGAGAAATGCCTTTTGAACAAAGTAATTGTGAATTTTCAGATATCGGGCTATACAGAAACAAAATAACATAATTGGTAACAGAAGTGACTCTTACAAGGCTGCTTGTTGGACTCACAGTTCTTGTGTGGTCTCGTTAGTCTGGACTCACCCTCCACCAGCGTTGTTACAGTGGCCAATGAAACCAGAGGCCTTGACGTTATTATACAGAATGGAACAGTACACCACCCTGTTCTTTAAAGGCATTTGAAATATAGTCCATTTTGTCCAAGTTATCATCTAATTCATGTTCTAAATTGCAAAAGATGTGAAAAGAAAAAAAAAAACTGTGAAGGTCATCTTGCACTCAAAGGGAAATCTATTTCCTGCTTCTCCCTTGCCGGTGAGGTATGTAGACATGGTGTGCTCACCCTTTCTGCCCTATGACTGGACCAACACATCACACTTACACAGCTGTCACCTGTGGGGACCTGTAGGGACTAATGTGTGTGTGTGTGTGTGTGTGTGTGTGTGTGCATGTGTGTGTGTATGTGTATGTGTGTGTGGATGGGGGGGTGTATGTGTGTGCATTTGTGTGTAAGAGAGAGAGAGAGAGAGAGGGGGAGAGAGAGAAATAGTTGTATTAGAAAAACCACAAAATGTAAAACATTGTAAAATATATTTTTGACCTGAAATTTATGACAGAGTTAGAAATGTGTAAATAATATATATTTACACATTAGTAACAGTTAATTAAGATTAATTCTCTCCCAGTTTGACACAAGCTGTCCTCACATAACCATTAAAATAAATATTAATGTGGCCCAAAACTGAAGCTCTTTTCATAGAATTCTTTGAAAAGACATATTTTGAAAGAGAATAAAAATGTTCTAATTGCATTGGCAATGCCATTCACGCACACCTAAGTACATGCAGTACTGAAGTAGCAGCACAACATGGACCATGACCTTCAAGTGAAAAAGTTTATTAAACCATAATAATAGTTTAATAATATTATTTTAGGGACCTTAAGAAACCTTGGGAAGGGTAAAGGACCACAGTTAGGTTGCCCTATTGACCCTATGTGAAATAAATGTATCACATTGTGCAGTAGAACTAACACATTGTATACAGTCATTGTTTTCAAATTGTAAGTGATCCGTCAAATGTAAAATTGACAGATGCCCACGTGTATATTCAGGCCAGAGAATGTGTCCTTGTCCTAGCCACAACCAGGTCCGCACACCATCCATTAGGTCTGAATAAACTGTAGCACTACCCACCAAGTTTGATATTGAAGGCTGCAACAGTGTAGCCTACTAGCACCCCTAACATCAGCTGGTAGGCGTTACATAATAGTGGGGCCCAGCCCCTATGTGTGAAAATGCTCTAAATTCTGCTGATTTCTTTTTAACTTTATGGAGGGATAACAAGTCTGCATTTTGTGAGCATTAAGCTCACAAGGTACATATGTTATCACTATACCAGATCCATGTATTGCTTCATCAGCAGAATATTAAAATCACGTGACCTCTAGTGGTAGAATGTCATAGAGTCTAAAGTCAGCCTCTTCTTTCTGTTACCACTACGTCATAAGACACTCTGTAAGCTCCACATCACATTCGGGAAGTGATACTGTCGATTTTCGTTGGTTGTTAGCATTGTCACTCAAGTCTATCTGGCACATTGCTTTATTTTTAGGCCTACTAATTTAAAATGTTTTTTTTTTTTTTAAAGCAGTAATAGCCTACTTATTTAACCGATTTGCAAGACCTAAAAACAGCCAGCCTTGTGTCGTTAAGTTTCCCAACAAATTCCTCTGTATAAGTTTAACCGACCTGGGCATCGAGGTACATAGTTGGTCATTGCAAAACACCTTCTTCTGTCAATTAGGCGAGTCTTGACAAAGTCAGCCAGCTCTGTTTCCCAGACTTTACACAAATAAAAACTGGATCTGTGAGCTACTTAAACTATGACTGTGCAACCATCAGTTCATCAGTTGCACAGCCCTAGATTTTGGCGACCCTGCTAAAGTTGTATTCTCTTCATTTCCCGCAGGCTAGCTTGAGCCAGATAATAGACTTTCACAGAGCTGGGACATGAGCTGTGAGCTTTAGAGAAATGGCGGCATAATAACACAGATAGGTGACATATATTTTATAGCTAAGCGAGCCTGAGGCAACAAGGCAGCACTAATAACATGACATGGAAAATGTAGATCAACCTAGTGGTGAATGCTTGCTCTTTAGCACAAAGCCACTGAGGTTGAAACAGAAGCATTGAGGTTTTCTGATGGCTTCATAACAGAACATTATTTGGTTTGTTACCTGCTGGGTGACTGAAGTAAACCATTCCATAGCTGTTGCACAGTGAAGATGTAAAGGAAACAGAAGATCATTATCGATTTATTTATCGAGTTCACAATACTCACCTGCACAAGTCTAACAGTAGCCTATATCCTATCATTGAGAAGGAAACCAGGAATGCTGCCTTTCGCTGAATGGCTCTTGATTACCAATCCAATCAGGAACATAGTGCCCTTGAATTGCCCGTGGTTAATGCTATCCTGACATATTATTTTGCCACACTTATACTGTAATTGGATGCAGTCTGCATTCAGTGCAACAAATGCAAATATTAAGTGTTTTGCTGGCTTTTCTAGATAATGTTCAGTAAGTTATATTTGCATTTGCCATTTTATGATGACATTTTGCCTTTGGTCGTCATAAAATGTGACATTTCTTAATATGTACAGAAGGCCTATATTTGAGCGCTTGTAAAGGATCTCCAGTGTCCATCATCCTCTGAGTTTGCCATGGTAATAGTAATTACTGTAAGTGCTCCCATAGAGAAGGCGCCAGTAGTTTTACTGTAGTAATTGAAGGGGGGAAAAAATAGCCACAGTGCAACATCAGTACTAAAGAGCAGTATCTGTATTTAGGAAGAAGCAACACTGTATACCAATATAACTGCTTATATTGGATATGACTGTGAAAACATTGTGTTACATAAATAATGAATATTTATAATATATGCACACTGCAGTGCTCTTCAACAGCATTAGGTGGCAGTAAAGCCCCAACAGCTTTCCAGTAAATCTGACTGGAAAGTAACATAATATGTAAATTTACTGTATTTATATTCGTTGTACAGTTGTCTTGTTACCAGAGGTGTTGCCTGGTGTTTGATGACATACACAATACATTGTGGCAAGCGTTCTGACAGCAGTCTACAAAGGGATTGAGACTTTTTGCTAATATTGATGGCTCATATAGGCACCTTGCTTTGCATTGCTCTGTGTGTTGACTACTAATTGCCACATTTATACCTTAAATGTTGTTCAACTTGAATGCACATTGCTTTGCTCTGTATAGCATAAACAGTGCTATACATCTTAAAATGAGCACAAAGTATTCTCTTTGACTTGTCTTACACAAAAGGTATTTTAATTACCAAAATAATGTTAGCTACCATAATTCCACACTTATTTATCAATACATTTGTACATTTATTTCAAAACGTAAAAAGTATATAATAGTCTACTGTAATATAACAATCCCAACACCTGACAACCCTCCTATAAACATCTCGTGACTGATTGCGGGTCCAGACCCACAATTTGAGAAATCATGCTGTAACACATTATAAATGCAACTCTAAAGGACTAATTATATAATGTAATACATATATAACAATACTGTGCCATGGAGTGCTATTGCAGAATGTGCGCTATAGTGTTCAAGCCCTGCATCTTCATCTCCAAAGAGACAGAGAATAACTTCACATCTGCTGCCATGCTTCCTTTGGCAGAGTAGCCTGCTTTTAGATGATATGTTTCTAATAGGGAAGTCGGGGCTATAGCTCGCCTTTCACCTGGAACCTCTCCAGCGGAAAAGCTCTTCCATGATTGGTGGATGATCGCAGGGGAAGAGACAGACCCAGGGAGAACATGCCAACCTCTAACCCATATCGTTGCCCATGCAGAGACTTTGCTTCTGGGCTTCATTCATTTTACACAAACAGAGGGAGGGACGGAGGGCATGGGGGCTATCAGGGGTGGATGTGAACTGACATCCCTAAAGACTCAACCCACCAGCTTGTTGCCTTCAGAATGTCTCATTTAGCAGCAGAGCAGAAATAAAATGAAAACTGCTCTGAATGATTAATGTTGGTTCAAAATGAACTGCTTCTCTCTCTCTTTGTGTGTGTAGGCCAACCCCCAAAACAAATGCCATCCCCCTCTCTCAAACAAATTCCATAAAATTCCATGCAAAACTTAACATTTTTTAAAAACATATAACATACTATAAAATAACAATAATACATTTTCTGTATATGGCTGTCCTCCATATTTAAAAAGAAGGCAAATCATCTGATTTAATTTCATTACAGATTGTAAACATCGTATTTATATGTGTGGCAAAAGGTGTTTTGGTACCCCTTATCGCATACAGTCTATAGTAACACCGTGCCACGATGTAATTGTTATTGACAGCCTGTGGTAGGGTATTAGATAGTGACGGATGGTCAATACATCATCACGTCTTCAAAGCACTACAGTGGGTAAAACTAATGTTGTCCATGTCATATTATCTCGCGAAAGCTGATGCAACAGCATAGAGTCTCTTCTTGACTTGTAGGTTGTAAACTAGCACATACCGTGTTGTCTACAAACTGCCGTAAAAACAATGTGTCAGAGCAGTAATGTGAAAAGTCCTTACACTTAACACAGTTGCTTTCGTAATGGTGGTTGGAATGTTATGTTTAGGGCAGTCGACATTTCCCGTGAGGCCTCTGGGTCTCAGATGTTGGGGAAGGGGTGGGGGGGTTTAGCTGGGGAGGCACAGGCAGGCGTAGAATTGGTAAAAGAGCAGCCAGCCAATAGCGGCCAGCTGATCCCTTTCTGACGGCTTTCTGCTCAGGGACATGAGGGCATCTGCCACAGTGCAGCTGCTGGCAGCTGTGATAAGAGCACCAGGCTAACAGAGAGAGAGAGAGGGAGTGAGAGACAGAGAGACTCAGACAGAGAGTGAGAGAAAGAGAGAGATAGAGACCCAGAGAGAGAGCGATACATACCAATATAGAAACACTTACTTTGCTGAAATACAGAACACATTACACATTACTCAACACAGTCAATACCCAACACTCACACTCACACACACATAGTCCAGATTCAACTGAGCAATGTGAATCTGGTCAAAGTGTAAACTACAGTAAAGTATCTTTGACTTTATATCCTCCCCACAGACCTAACAACCATTAGACAGATACACACACACACACACACACACACACACACACACGCAAATACGCACGCACACACACATATAGATAGATGGATGGTTAGATAGATAGATAGATAGATAGATAGGTAGATAGATAGATACAGTAGATAGATAGATACTGTAGAAACGTATAGTAGTAGTACATATGTAGATGTAGCTCTTACAGTATAATCACAACTTTCTAAACAGACTACAAACATTAACATAATACATGAAATACAGACATGATATTTAGTTTATACTTGTTGGTGATGTAAAGAAACCAGCCTTCTGCAATTTTGACCTGTCGTGTCATATTTATACTTGATATAATATATATAATCTAATCAAACATACAGTATTATACTGTTAATTTCACAAACCTTAAATATAGTGTTGCAGTTGTACATCTTCAAATCGGAGACCTATTGTGTGTTATCAATGGGTTTTAATCATGTTTCATTGCAGCAAATGAAATTATATCAACAATATTGAGAAAATTACGTTGACATGTCACAAGCACTGAATTTGTTTTGTTGCAGTGTTTACAGAGATTAGTGGCCAAAATCGATTTCGATCGTATCTTTGAATGCAATGAATATGGAACAATGAAAGAAAAAAACATATATAATAACATGAACAAGATGGAATTGCAAAATATGAGAAGCAAAGCTCTGTTTAGATATTTTGATTGTGTGGTGAATAACAAGAGGTTTCAACAGCCCAGAGCAACACTTGATTCTTGCTATTGATTGCTGTTGGATCTAGAACCACCATCGGGACGAAATTGAGGTGAATGAAGGGGCACAGGAGTGTATGAAAGAGAGAGAGAGAGAAAGAGAGAGAGAGAGAGAGAGAGAGTGGGAGAGAGGGAGAGAGAGAGAGAGAGAGAGAGAGAGAGAGAGAGAGATGGTTGGCCTAGATGTGGGAAAGAGGTGGATAGTGAAACACAATATTGGCTCTATAACAATATTAAACAAAATGTTACGGTCCCTGCTAATTATGACCATCAAATGTCACATAACTTAAAAAGTCAGCAAGATATACCGGTTTTCCTAACTGTAACCTCAGGTTCCACTAAGGGAGCCACTTTTTTAGTGATATGTTCAAGTCCCACTATTTTCAAAAATGTACATCATTTAGAAACGTTTTCTAAGATGACAATTGACCACATCATGTAACATGTTGTGCTTTTCTTAGATTTTACATGGAAGGTGGGCCTATTTGTTAAATAATCCAATACCTACTTGAAGTATAAAGATGAACTATATAAAATATGATCAGAAGCAAAGAATAACCTTAAAACATACATACCGCATCTTTAAAAAATAAATAATGTAATTGTGTGAAAGATCAAGGTTAATGCGTTAGATGGCATCAACAGAAAGGCGACAACTATTTTTGAACATTTTAAATTTCAAATGCTCAACTAAAAAAGTTAATATTCAGATTAATGATAAAACAATTGTTCTATTTTATTATTCTATTGGTATTATTTGATATTATTTGATTATATACTTTTTTAATCAATATTATATATTCCTTTGTAGATAATTAACAATTTTAAACCAAGTGACAAAGTAAAGCTAATATTGGATTGATTGAATAAGTGTCACAAATCTTGCTTGACATCTATAAATGCATACACATTTTGAATTATTTGAATATTTGAATAGACTTAGTACAATGACTGACAACATGCATGGTTGGTGAAATGTTATGCATGTTTAAATAGTGTGTATATGATACACACAGCATTTGACAACAAACAATTCAAATATTTTCTTTATGTTTGAATGCAATGCCATAGCACTTTTTGAACAAATAAATGTAATTATTGTTCTGCAATTATCATGGGATTGTGATGGTCCTTTTTCATGTTTTTTACAACTCTGAAACTGCAATCAAGTGTTATCATTTGCTATAAGATATTTGAAGTTCCCACATTCCATGGTATTCCATGGTTTCAAAACGATTGTCATGTATGTAATGGGCAAGGTTTCTCTCTGCAGGGCTATGTTTTGGAAGTAATCTCTCCAGTCAATCCAAACATCATATTACCTTGATGTAATGTTTTTCGTGTTGAAAAAAAAGATCAATTCCCCTGTTTTTAATGCAGAGGAAAAAATAGGGGTTGCATTCATAACTCATCATTCATTGACAGATTCACCTGACTAATTCTTTCCCATGAGCTATTGATAGCACGTTATATAATGAGCCACATTGCTTAATCTTCAATTCACATCCTCTCAGGGCAGCATTCACTCCATTGTTGTAATGTTCTGCTTGAGATGGTATCCAGGTTCATATGATGTTTTCCTCGATAAGACCTTTTTTTTTTTTTTTTCAATACTTTTAGACGGTTAATTGCCTCTGGATTCACATTTACAAAATACATTCAAAATAAAGGAAGAGCGTGCAGAATTATACTGAGGAGATCTCCAATAGATATACACTTTACACATTGCCCAATGAAGACATTAGTTTGTAAGACATTATACTGTAATAACAGCTGGTGGTGTGCAACCTTATGGAGTCCCTACAGAAAGAATACATTCTATAGGTCATTATCAAATAGTAAGCCATATGATATATTCATATTCTAATACACTTTATTAAACAAATAATGTGAATGCTCGTATTTTGGATCTTTTCAAAAATAATTAAATACAACAATGGCACACAGATGGAATGGAAATTGGCATAATATAAATATACAGCTATGTTAATCATGTTGCCGCTCTCCTTCAAGCTTATTTATGCACAGTGTACTTTTAAGCACTGTGAATAATTCACCCTGCATATACAGTATATATA
>JAODOY010035084.1:0-21345 GCA_025399855.1 Forbesichthys papilliferus | reverse complement strand
TGATGACACAGTGTAAGGCAGGCAATTACATTACAACATGTGGGTTTATATGGAGACAGTAGGGATTAATGGGAAAATATGCATGTATAATGTGAAAAAACTAATACTCGAATCCCAATTTTGAAATCGAATACATACCCAACAAAAGAATACCCGAATAATCGAATATTTGGGGCCAGCCCTAGTGCCGTGTGCTTGCAACTGGTGTTTGTTCGGTATTAAAGTGTATTATATTCTATATTATACTGAAGCTGGCCCTGTCCCTGGACACCTGTACACATACTGTAGTTTCCCCCACAGCTACAGTATGTAAACATGTTTGGATTCCCTCTTTGTGATCCACCTGTTGCATTGGTTACCTACAGTATACCAGGCCTTATTGTGTCTGGGTTTTGTAGTGTTTAGTTGTCTTTGCAAAGTGCCAGGCTAATACAATATAACATATACACAATAGCTACACATATAAAGCTATTGCTGGCACCAATTTCAGATTTTTATATCAAATCCCATTTTCAGATGTTAAAGAGAAGCAGTGTTTTGCTGCAAGCTATAGACGTGGATAATATATTAACAAAAGAAAACAGGAGCGAAGACTCAATGTTACTTTTATTTTTTTTTGTTACTTTTATTTGACTATTTTCATTCGTTATTTAGTTGCACATATTATTGCCCATTTAGTTCATGTTTGTTGCAACAATGGTGTTTCCCAAATGAATAATCTTTTACTCCTTCTATTCAAATCAAACTTTGGTATTACCTATTCAGTTGTTAAGAGGATAAACTATATGGTTATATAATTATTAAAACACACGGTTCATTTAGTGGTTATCTGAAAGGACACAGTGTAAACATTGACCATGCCACCAGTAAAACAGTCATTCATATTAGTCTTAGCTGAATCTGTGCATAGATCCTCTTTGAACACACAATGACAGAGGAGGCCAGGGTGCCCTGTGAACAGCCAACTTTAATCTTTTCATTCTGAAAACCTCTTGTTTTGGACGCACACTGTTATTAGCAGATTTATCTAAAGCTCGAGGATATGTTGTGTTGAGGTGTATTAAGTCTGCACACAGTCTTTAGAAAATCCCTACTTCTTAGAGGCAGCAGGTGTTGGCTAAAAGGCATCTGAAACATACAGTAAATAATTTGTGTGACTATTTAATTGGTTGTTGAGTTTAAATGTAATGGTTATTGTGTCTGGATAAAAGACTAATTGTAAAATTAAAATGAATGTGTAATCACAAAGCGACTTAAAGTGAACGACTACAGTTATAATATTGATATTTAGCTACAGCATGTGACAACATGTCTTCTATACTGGCATGTCTCAGTGGAAAGACTTTTAATGCACGCTACTGTATGTACCTACTTCAAGGTGTGGACAGTAAATAAATGGTGACTCATGTCATCTCTCTGCCCGAACAGGATGTTGCAATGCTCCCATGTGCCACAGACTGTATGAGTAGATGCTTTTTAGATGGTTTAATGTATGCTACTGTATATTGTGGAACTGCAACAGTCTGGAAAACAATTTGGATGGTTTAAAAATAAAAGCCGTTCATTGTCACAATAGCAATCTGCCATTCAACAAATAGTTCAATATAGACTACAATGTTAGTTTACAGTAATATAGCTGTAAAACATTGCTACTTGGCTAAGTTTGAGGAACAAACATTGCAAAATGCAGAACTACTACTAGCCTCTCAGCACTAGCCTTCAGGATCACAATGCGATAATATTCTTATATTATTCAGCCAATCATTACGGTGCATAATGTGGCATTACCAAGAAACCCAAATTGCTCCCTTAAGAATTCAGGATTTAAAATATCAGGTTCAATTTAACTAACGAGCTTAGCTGGTGACCAATTTGTGGATTTTCCTAATGACCAAGGAAGGGGCTATCAAGAGATTTCAGACATCTAAAATGGGGGTAGGCCATGATATATAACAGTGGACTGCAATGTTTAGGGCTGACCTTAACTCTTCTGAACTGCTCACTAATTTAGCAAAGAGTATAACATTTGTGGTATTTATTAAACAAAATAAATGGGGGGAAGGGGTGATTTGGATAGTGTGCCTAAGCTTTATATATATGAAAATAGTATCTCATACACATCTTGACACCTGTATTTCTTACTCAGCTGTCAAGCCTTTTTTTCATGTGGAAAAATACTGATGGAGATAGATTAAAATGGGAGTCCGTCTATTTATAGGATCATTTAGGAATTGTAGGGCAATTTTGAGTCACGTGAGAGCAGCACAAGAGAGCATTTGGCATTCGGAGATATATTGTCATTTTAATTCAAACACTGGATATTACTGCAATAACTGAGTGGGGTAGCAGCAACTGTCATACACTTTCCCAAAATGCTCCATGTTGTTAAGATTATCAAGACAACTATCACATTTAAAATACGTAGTTCCTTGACAAAGTGGTGATGGACAGGGATAAAATATCCCTTTTTATCAATAGATCATTTAGAAAATGGAATAATCATTACAATTAAATTGAAGATGCCGTGCATAACTACAGTCTTATGAGGCCAATTTGATGTAGAAAAGGTTACAATTCAACCCATTTGGAGTTTTCTTGTACCATACATTTTTCAATCTTGTACTGAATACATTTTGAAGGCATTGAATATGTTATTTGAACAGCAGGTATGTACTAGTATAATAGAAATATAAAAGAAAAAGGCAGTAATTGCTGATCCAGGTTCAAAATCTTGATTTTATTTCAGTCCAGCATCAGATTAGCGCTAGATGACACTTGGCACCAGGATTTTAGACCTAAACAAAGGGTTCATGGACTCCCCCCCCCCCCCCACCCCCCCATATGATATCATATGATTTTATATGTATATTATTGAGTATTTGCCCATCAGGCGATTTTAGAGTTTTTTTCCACTATTTAATTCAGGTTAGGTGTCATACCTAATGGTTGACATGCCTCTTGCTGATTATAGTAAGAGTTTAGGATATGTTATGTGAACTAGTGAAAAATGTATTCAGTCAGATCCAAAAGGCCACTACTTACCCCTGCCATAAAATACAGACCCAGCTAAGCTTTTAACCAATACAAATATTTGACAAATCTGGGATTTCCTGCATAATGGCTTCATTGTCCATGTTGTTTCCAAACATCTCTTAGTTTTAATTGGACTGTACTTTGGTTTTGTACGCATCACAACTGTGAGTCTGACGTGAAGTAGGGCTTTTCAATGTGTTGCCTAGGATCCCTTAAATGGGTTTAAGGGTAATTTTGGTTTGGTAAGGGTAATCTTTTTTAGTGGTATTTCTCTTGTTATTTATCCTATTTTTGTTTGCTGTAAGGTGTCATATTGACAAAGATGTGGAGGTCATTTCAGTGTGACAAAAACTATATTTAATTACTTAAGTATGAATTGTTTCATAATGTTTAATTTACTTCTGGTTAACTAGTTTTACTAAACAGGTCAATCTGTTTGGGGGATGTGTGTATGATAATTTTCTGTCTGCTACAGCTGAATGATATATTCTGCTGTAGTTAAGGACGTTAGTGTAAAGGTTTGTCTCTGGTTACCGCACATGGTAAAAGGTGTCATTTTATAGACTTGGTGTGTGAAAGCGAATGTTTGGCAACATGCATCTATTGTCTGTGTATCTGGGCAGTAGTCAGGTGCCGTATATGCGTGAGTGTGTGTATGTGATTTTGTGTGTGTGTGTGTGTGTGTGTGTGTGTCCAATATGGTCTTTATACAACAACCTTTGAGCTGCTGTGCTCATAAATTAGTTGTTTTTCCTTTTGTAAATAAGACATGGAGATAAGAGCCTAAACCATTGTGTTAGATCATATGAGAAAAGCCTAGGTTTTTTAATTAAAATAAACGTTTCTGTAGTTTTCTTTATAGATTTTCAATGTGCACTTACTGTAAGTAGACATACATCTCCAAAAGGCAAAATGCTCTTCATACTGAGATGCTCAACTGATCATCATACTATAGCTGATGGTCATCAAATACAAGTAACCTCTGACAGTGGTGAAATAAAGTAGAAATATGTAAAACAGCAATATGTATTAGGTGGATACTGTATATTTAGGTTCACTAATTTCACCTTTATAATTATTAAAATATTGCCAATATGCAAACAAATCATACATGTTCGATGGATGTAGAAGTATCCAATAAAGAACAGATCAAGGTGGTTGGATGTATCAAAAACAAACAAGTTCAACAGCGAAAGAGCCCCTCCCCACCCACTGAGCTGTTAACAAGGCTGCTCTTCGCTAACGAGCGTTACCGTGGCAATGATGATGTAGCATGGTTGGCCAAATCCCCTGTGAATGCACCTCCTTACCCCATACAGTGTGAGAGTAAGACCTTGGCTACACAATGAAAATATAGCTTCAAGTCGGGATTCATAGTGTACATGCATATATTATGCTAGACATATTTGTGAGCAGACAAACAGACGAGACAATATCAGTTCTGTACAGCTAGGCAATCGCTCCTTTGTGGGAGCGTACACTCTAAAGGTGTAAAACAAGCTTCTCATATTCTCTTTACCCTGCCAACATCACACAGCATTTCTTTTGAAGGCCACTACCATGGTCTTTTCGGCGCTAGGCTCCCTTAATAACTCTAACCCTACCCCACCCAGACCCTAATGGTTCTGGGTGGGGTAGCCCTGGTCTCTAATGAAGATTGATAGGAGTAGGAATACCTCAGGGGTATAGAACAGGTGGACTTTGAGAACAAGCCCCTCAGTCTGTCTGCGCTCATTCATTCAGGATCACAGGTGGATGCATGTAGCGTGGAGACGAGCTTTGACACAACTCTTCCCCTCAAGGCACATGGCTTTGTCTAGGTTCTGTTCTCTTCTGCTCCATCTAGCATATATGCCTCCAGAGAATCATGGTGGTCATAGACTTTAGAATAGGATGTGGAATAGACTAGGGCCGGGCAAAATGTCAATATTAGCACGTATCATCTTTCAGTGGTATCGTGTTTTTGGATTGTGGTGCACGTTTGTTAGTCTGTATGCCCCAAAACGTACAGTAGACCGTCTGTATTAGTCTGATATTATGTTCTCAAACTCAAATAGTTAAATGTTACCTCATGTTGTGACGCATGTTTTGATTCTTAAGCATGTGATGTTGAATTCAAGCAGATATTCTTCTGATATAAAATTGTCAAGGATTGTCGTGACAATACATTACAGTAGTTCCAAATATACCTGTGAACATCTGGCAGATCACTGTTACTTGGAGTCGTTGTTGCAAAACTGCCTTTCAGAGGGAAAAAAAAGCGTCATTCACCACTTATAAACAGTCTGTTGGGGGTATATTGGTGTTGCCACAGTTACAGACAGGACAGGAAAATCTGCAGTGTCTTCAAGTGTGTGTGTGCCTCAAAAGCAGCTGACTGTACAGAAAATAGAAGGCGCCATTACAGCAACGAGCGAGGTGGCGGACACGATGGCAGGCCTTCTTTGCTGTCGCTCTCCTCCGCCAAGCAGTTTAATCTCTCCAGTGCAGCTGCTGGAGTTGACTCAGAGAGGGGTCAGACGCTCCGAATGCATCTATTAGACATGAGAGACGGCGTGGTCAGGAACTGGGGAGAGGACGGCGGAATGAATGGTGGCAACATGAGGCCCTTTGGAGCGTTAGGTCGATATGAATTAGTGAGGAGGCCTGAGTATCAGGTGGGGCGCGATGCAAGCTAATGACTGCCAGTAATAACAACGTAGAGTTAAGCTGTAGAAAACAGGGTGTAGCATTAGCCTAATTTTGATAGCGTCATAGAGTCTTTGCTAAACGTACAGTAGCGTATAGGGAAGTAGTAGCGTTTAGCAAAGATGCATAGGTCTTTGCTAAAGTAGTAGCCAAGGTAGGCTACTATACGTTAGTGCCGTATGTCTAGTGTGCGTCATAGTTGCGTCATGGTTTTGCTCCTTAGAACTGCTGTCTATTGCATTGTAGCCAGGAGAGAGTATCACGTCTCACTGATACGTTGTCTGGAAATAGATACTTTTCAGTCAACACACCTCTACTGCTTAAATGTCTAATAAGTCATTCTGGAGAATGCTTGCTAAATTGCCACTCAAATCAAAACTTTAACACCTCTCCCTTCAAAGCCACAGGGCTCTCCCTCAGAAGCTCAATAATAATACATCTTTATTATCCCTGAGGGGAAATTCTTTCGGCAACAGGAGTACAGGATAGCCACACAATCCACACATAAATAACAAATACACAATATGACATACAACACACAGAACAGTCCCCAAGTACTTGTAGTTGTCCACTATCTGAATATCAATATTTTTGATAACTGTGTTCCATGGAAGGAGATGACTTTCTAAAATCAATAACCGTATCCTCCGCCCCACACATAGGAAACACATTGCAAAGGCTAGGATGTTGTTGTTGTTGTTGTTGTTGAGCGGTTTACTTTGTTTGTGTTCCTATTTACGGAGAACAAATCGGATAGTTTGTCCAGAATGCACAGAAAACGATAAGATAGCGGACTGCCAGATATTTGGAGAATTTGGTGAATATTTGTTAGGGTAACTGACTATACTGTACCGTAAGCTGTAACCGAGCCGACCACGGGGAGATATTTGGAGAATTTGGTGAATATTTGTTAGGGTAACTGACTATACTGTACCGTAAGCTGTAACCGAGCCGACCACGGGGAGATATTTGGTGAATTTGACAAACGGTGTATAAGCTAAACAGTAATGACTGGACCTACCTTTAAGTGTTTCCCTTAACATGAATTTCTGTGACGGTCTGATTTTCTATCTGCTGCTGTTTTTAATTTCCCTTTAGTTTAGTTTATTTGTTTAGTTTAGTTTATATGTGTGACAACTTTGGCACAATGATAACATACTCCCGTCCTCTGTTGTGTTTGCTGCGTTTCCAACAGCCCAGCTGGCCTCCGACGGTGTCCTTCACGGCCCCACTCAGCACCATGGCAGACCAGCTGAGCGATGGAGATGAACGCAGCCCGAGACGCAACCTAGCCCGCTGACCGTTTCCACGTCCGAGTGACCCCGCCCTCCGATCACACCATTGGCTAGGTAGCCAGCCAGTGCCGGTTCACCCTGACGCAGCGTTCAAGCAGCAGCTGTTCCCATGAGCCCCTGAGAAGGCAACCGGGGGCGTGGCAGTCGCTCGGCGATGCGTGTCATGAGCGGCCCGCCCGCGGCCAGTGTGTCCGGTGGCTGCTCCGCCCCGGAACGGGACGGGGGCCGGACCTCCCCCATGTCCCGCCACTCCTCCGCCGACCCTCCCCGTGCCCTTGAGCATGAAGCCCCGCCCCCTCCACCACCCCCTCCTCCTCCTCCTCCACCCCCACCGCCCCCCCCGCCCTGCGCGGTCGGCGGCGGCGGGCGCAGGAAGCGGCGCGTGCGCAGCTTCTTCTGGAAGCCCATCCCGGAGGAGAAGGTGTGGGGGAGGCCCAACATCTGGACCATGGCGGTGCGACAGCAGCAGTACCAGATCGACGTGCGCTCGGTTGAGGAGCTGTTCGGACAGCAGGAGGAAGCCGGGGGAGCGGCGGCGGCAGCGCGCAGGGGGGCGTTCCCAGCATCTGCAGGAACCTCGGGCGGGCTCGCCCGCTCGCGCTCCTTTAAGGAGACCAACAAGGACGAGGTTGGAAAAATGGCCGCCGTCACACTGCAGCAGTTTCCAAATTCCATGAATGTCATTATGTTTGGCTATTCAAATAAGCGGGCGTGGTTGTAGGTCATGGGATGCTGCAGCCAAACTTAGTGTCACAGCTTCAGGTTATTTCCACTACTTGAAAACCTTGGAAGACAAAACAGCCCTTCAATCTATACCTTTGTAGGCAGGGTATAGACTTGCTCATGATGCAACGTGATTGGTTGTCACTTGTCACTTACTGTAGCTTAACGGAACATTTGACACTTGACACACAGTTCCCTCTGTGTTTTACAACACAAGGCACATAGGTTTAAACAACCTCTTAGCAGCCCTCACACGGTTTTACGCAGTAGAATCTTGTATTTCTAAGAAGATTATTAATTTTATTTAACCATTAACAGGGAAGAGGCCTGGATCTCTTTGTAGGCCTTGTATAAACATGTCAGCTATTAAAAACAAGTGAAACAACAATAAAATACAAAACATTTTAAACGCCAATCAATGCACGTAAATTAAAAATAATCTCACGCATCATAATAGATTCTTGATGGCATTTCTAAATTGGGCAAGTGGGCAAATTTGGGCAGAGTTTTTAAATGTGAGTTTGATTTGCATTTGTTCCCATAACAATGGAGTGTCTGAAAGCAGTCCTACCCAACCAGAGACTGCGGAACTCGCTACTGTAATCCAAGATACAGACACATGCATACACAGATATCTAAAATATGTTAGAAGAATTTATTATTATTATTTTGAAAAAGAAAGATAATTAAGAAATACATTTGTGTTTACTGTATTGTAAATCCAATTACCTCTACAAATAGTCAACATATGTAAATACATGCTTATTAATGCATCATTGCTGGCACATGAAAAGTAAGGTGTTATTGTGAGTTTTCTCTAATGCAAGCTGATGCATGTATACTGTGACAGTACTGTATATTTCAGTTCATGTCCAATATTTCCTTGTATTATAAGAACGCTGGTAATTCATTTTTCCTTTTGGAGGTATTAATATTTCATAATTACAATGAAATGTTTTGTAATTTCCAAATATCTCGCCTATACGGTATTATACTGAATGAATAGGAAGGTTAACCTCACTTATCCTAATACATTTTCACTGCCGTGGTTTAAAGCTTCCTTTATTCCATCTGTGCTCACCGTCAATCAACCCACAGCTGTGTCTGAATGCTAGAATTAGGCCCCGACTAGGATCCCGTTTGAGAACTTTGTGTACCTTTACCTTTTAAACGACGGCAATGCAAGCCGACAATTGTCATTGTCTGCCAGGTTGGAGTGTATCACACGTGTGGTGCAGGTGAAATCATATTATTTGTCCCATGGGGTGACTGTTTGAGGCTAAAGGTTTACGTCATTATTGGTTGGGAGCAAATAGGGGTGTGTATACTTTGTTTGAGCTGGTGGTGTCACCTTATGTTTGTGTATAAATATAGCTAATTACATCTACAGTTACACCGCAAGCGATATTAGAATAATAACTATATTTTCGACTGTAAATTTGACTACCTTAATTTCTTTCTAGATCAGCATCCTGGATTCCAAAAGAGGAATGAATGTGGGCATTTTCCTCAAGCAGTTTAAGAAGTAAGTCTTCTAGAACTAGTTCACTGGCTTACATAAAGCCCATAAAGCCCACCGCTCACAGTGGACAAATGGAAGGCCTTGTGTGAAACTCATGTTGTGTAACTGGTTTAAGTGATAAAGGGCCTGGCTATAGCGAGCGTCCATTACTAGCCTGACCCAGTAGGACGCCAACATCTTCCTCTAACTGCCATGCTTTGTTAAGCAGGACATGTGCTAATGTACGCTTTCAACATTTTCATTTCACACCTTCCATCCTTACCCGCCACAGTTTATCTATTTATCATCATAATCCCTATTTGCTGTGTCCCAAGTGGGCTGAAGCAAACCTACATTATTCACCCAGGAGTTGAACTGCAGTTTAAATATATGACACAATAAAAGTAGCAGTAATACACGTAACAACAGTGGCATTGTAATAATGATGATTCTGGATCGCATGGATTCTCAATGTATGTATTCATGAATTAATACGTTGTTTTTAAGTTGCAAGAGCATTTTTTTTCCATGCTGTCCTGAAGCGTTTGAGTCTAGGGGTTTAAACGAGGGCGTACAGTAGCTAGTTAGAGATAAGGCAGCAGTGACTCTACTTTGAATAGGAGGTGCCGCTCATCATCTGTATCACGATGCATACTGTTTTTTGATTGGCTGCTGATTTTCTAACTAAATACATTTGGTACACAAATACAAGGGGACTATTAGGTCATTTAGCAGACGCTTCTAACCAAAGACACTCACAATAAGCACAATTACATGCATTGGTTAGGAATTTTGCTTAAGGATGCTTAAAGGTATCAGTCTAAAGCATGGGATTGAACTCACAGCCTCGGTTGGGAGTCGACCGCCTCACCCATTAGGATAGTTTAGTAAGCCAAGTAAGCACACATAGATGAATCATAATTCAGCCATCGAGCATCCTATATTTCTGTCTGGCATTCACACTGGTGGTTGAAGCATGTGGACTGTCACACTAAAGCACCAGCATCTCACACCGAAATGCTTTGTCATAGAAATGCTACTAGTTAATCATTTCATAATACAGTCGTTGTCGGAGTGTAGACTAGGGCACTTCTGAGGTCCATCACAGTGCATTGAATCAAGCGAGTTTTGCATGACAGGGGATTTGCATGCTCCCTCGCTAGATTTCCATACCATTTGCAATTTCTTTTAATTTTGTCAGTCGGGGAACGATGACATCATCCAAACATCCACTCAGTGCCTTTCCAGTGTATAGCGGTGAGAAATCGGGTTCATCGTGGATCATGCTACGCTTGAGTTAATTGTCCTTTATCAACACACAACTGGGTGCTAAGATAGACAGCCTGTGCTGCTTTAACACTGAATCACGCCGTGTTCCAGGCCTAACCACTCCATCGTGGAAGACATACGACAAGGAGAAGCCAAGACGTATGGCGCAGAGCTGCTGAAAGACCTGCTGAAGCTGCTACCTGACACTGAGGAGGTGTGTTTGAGTGTGTGTGGATGTGCAAATGGACTCACATGCATGTCTACACTAACAGTACAAGTGTGGATGTGTTGAGTACTATAAAAAGAATGCTGTGAATCACACCACACATACCTATCACTACATACTGTACTGATAAGTACAGCAGGATGAATATTTTTAAGAATGTTTTTGGTTGATTCATACCTTTTCATTTGTGCTATTTGTTGTGGTGTGGTTGGTATTATTTTATTTATTATCCTGTAGCACTTTGGGATTTATTTTCATTTAAAGTACAGTACAAATAAAATGTATTGTTGTTATTTGTACTGTACTGTGCCCAATAAACATAGCAGTGCATTTATATTTGTTCCAACAGATTAAGAAACTACGGGCGTTTAAAGGAGACCCTAACAAGCTGACACTAGTTGACTCCTTTATGTACCTCTTGATTCAAGTGCCACGGTAAGGTTCCCACAAATGTCCTCTACATCAAAATATGCACAAGGTAACAACAACGACAGTATATGAATAGCTATGACATTATTTACTTCATAGGCTAAAATAGTTTTACAAATGATCCCTTCAACTGCTTTACTCCCGAGTCAAGCTCCAGAAGGGAGTAGTCTTGTTTTTCCTTCAGTTTTCCTATTCCCCTCATATCAGTCCTGATCATGGCAGTGTCAAAAGCCTGCCTATTATCTATTCCACCTCTTTATGAGTACAAATGTTAGGTAGCGTTAACAGCATGACATCACTCCAAAACTTGACTTGAGATGAAACTCTGTAGCTGAACCTCTCAGACTGATAGGATTGTGTCTCCTATGAATCTGACACCCTCTTTCTCTCCCTATTGTTCGGTAGTTTTGAGGTACGAATCGAGGCCATGGTGCTGCGTGAGGAGTTCTTCCCCTCCTGTGCTGCGATGAGCCGGGACATCGATATCATCCGTGTGGCTACTAAAGGTAATGCAACACTGGAGCTGGTAGCTGTAGTAGCTTAGCAGCACACCCTCATAAGACCAGTGACCCAGATATCTGAGCCTGAACTGTCACAAAGACCTAGAATAGGTAACCTGATGTTGGTTACTCTGGGGGGTGGTGGGGTTATGTTGTATTGCAGTGGTTTTCCAAAGTGGGGGTCAGGACCCCAAGAGATGATTTTTGGCAGGTTTGCGAGATGCTTTCAAGATTTTGAAATAATCTTGATGATGAAAGGAGACGCCCACACACGCGCGCGCACACACACACACACACACACACACACACACACACACACACACACACACACACACACGCACACAGAGACAGTCTCATCAGCAAATTTGGGGCATTAAAAGTGTCCAATAAACTGTGGGTAATATTTGAGGGCCTCTTTACCCTCATCCATCACAGTGCAGCTCGGTGTCTGCCACAATATTGATGCACTTTCCTTAAATATTCAGTAACAGCGTTACAAAAACACGACTGCAGAGATGAAACATTACTAGTAATATATTACTGTAGTTAACGTAACATCCACTGTGTATATCTGCATGTGCAGGGACAAAAACAAAGCAAAACATGCTCTTTGTTTGTTTCACTATTGTTTTGACTTGTCTTGTGTTGTCTCGCTAATTTATTGGATAACAAAAGGTTTCATTAAAAATGAAAAAGATATCGACTGTGGTGAGCTGCTGATGTGCGTCCTAAGTTGACGTGAATGCAGCAGGAACTGTGTGTGTGTGCGTGTGTGTGTGTAACATGATGCTCTGTAGTGGTCTGCACTCATTGGCTGTGAATTGATCCTGTTCTGCAGAGCTGATGAGCTGTGAGGAGCTCCATGCAATCCTGCACCTGGTGCTACAGGCGGGAAACATCATGAACGCTGTACGTCTACGTGAGCACCGGTCATTAGTGACACTCTGAAATCATAATTATTACTGTTATTGTTATTACAATCACTATTCAGTATATGTCACCATACAGTGGTGCAGGAGAGGTTTATTAGGTGGGGCGGCAACTTTTAAGCCTGTACAACTATGCTTTTAGTTATTAAACCAAATATGACATCACAGTGCACCAACCAAGGAGGGTGGGGCATTGAATCGTGGACTATAGTGGACTTGCCAATGCTGGGAGCCTCATGATGGTCATCAAAGTAGGCAAATAAGCATATGTACCTCGAGTTATGCTACATCGGACATATTTAAAACAATAATAAAATAAAATCTCAAAAGTGTGTGTGTGTGGGGATTTTGTTTTTTACAAAACTGGGGGGGGGGGGGTCCCCCTACTGCGCCCCTGTCACTATACATTACTCTAATAAAATGTCTCTCCACGTCTTCAAGTTGTTCAACATCTTGTATAATGGTTTCTATATATTATTACAAATGTACAATATACTGTATCTGTATATAGATTATAACAGATTATAATTTAAATGCATGAATATGATTTTCTTGTCATTGTTGTCAGGGGGGCTATGCTGGCAACGCTGTGGGATTCAAGCTGTCATCTCTGCTCTCATTGGCTGACACAAAGGCCAACAAGCCAGGAATGAACCTGCTGCATTTCGTTGCCCTGGTACAGTAAATGACAATAGGCCACACTACACTACTTGGGTATGGTTCAAGTTGATAGTCATTTGGAATGTGTTTGGCTGCGGGATGCTGTGATGAAAATATATTACTGAATATATTATTATTCAAATGTATTTTGTATATAGTTCAGTAAATACAGTACTACTGGGGGAAAGCAGTGATTCACAGATGCTACTTTAGACTGTATGTATAAACGTCTTTAGTTTCTAGGCAAATTGGAATATGGAATATGTATGTACCAGAAGCCTTCCCTGCACTGGTGTTGGCTTTAACAGTGTACATGCTAGCTGAGGGTTACATTGCAGGACAACTGCAAAGGATAGCAGATGGTGGCAAAAGGAAATGGCATGCCTGGTAGTTGCATAACAAAAACAACAGGGGAGTTTCTCACTTATTCCATTGACAACACTGTTAAATGTGTTACATTATATTTAATTTTCTGTCCAGGAGGCAAAGAAGAAAGATGAGAAACTGCTCAAGTTTCCAGAGAAATTACAAGATGTCCAGAGCGCTTCTAGGTAATCATTGTTTAAAAATCCTCAATCTTAGCTCAGGTTTAATGGTGCAACTGAAAATATGTTGTGTTTTCAGACCCATATAATACGTCTTGTTTACTGTACGAGCAGTAGTCTTTAGCATGTACCATGCAGCCCTGTATAGATCTCAAACTCAGTCAGTTTTGCAAGGTCATCTTAGTGTGGCGGAGAACAGCTCTGCACCACAGAGCCAAGATTACCCTCTCTCTCCCTCAAGACACACACACACACACACACACACATGCATTTCTTCTCCTTTCTCACCGTAATACCTTTCCTTTAGATGAAAAACACATGAGCTTCACATGTGATTACTGGCTATTAATCTTCATGAACCAGTTGACGTACACATTTTTATATAGTTTACAGTAAGTCAGTTTAAAGATAATTGGTGACAATCACCCACTGTAAAAGCAAAACACACACAAGGCCCCGACATACTTGCTTTTGTGCGATGTGTGCACGTAGACAAGTAAAAGGCATTGCTCACATACTTGCCTGTGTACCTTGCGTGTGCTTGGAGGATTTAAAAAATATCCAGCAGGGGGCAGATCAGGGCCGAATCATTCCTGGCCGAAACAGAAATATTTTCATTTAATTTCTGAGGATGCCCACAAACTACGCTCCAATGGAATGCAGGATACGTGCATCTTGAGTATGGGTAGTTATAAGCAAGTATATTGCGGGCTTTAATGTAAAACCATTTGTTTTGCCTTTGCAATTTCAAGGATCTGTCACAGTAAGGCTAATCTGTGCTTGTCCTTTTGAAGGATCTCAGTGGAGAACATTGAAGTGGAGTTCTCCTCCCTGTACGTTAGGACCAGGACCTTGGAGGAGAAGGTCCAAGAAGACCAGGCCCTCCTAGAGCAGCTGGAGCCCTTCTTGCAGGTGGATAAGCGTGTTTGAAAATCTGCTGAGTAATGTAGAAAATTGTGCTTCATATTTTAGATACATATATTAGATTGCTATTATATTATGCTATTATATTATGTTATATTGCTAAACAGTGAACACATTGTAAGATCAGTGGAAAGTTACAGAAAGAAGACAGCAGGCTTTGCAGGAGAACCTAGTAAGGGCAGCTATCTCTCAAGGTCAGGCGTTTGGCACAGTGTGGTCTATAAGAACCACTGATGTATTCTCTTGTCATCCATTAAAAATCACAAAATATAATTGGGGCATTGTGAAGACCCTGCATCATTGCACTCTACCTAATGATATTGTGCTATAGGCAATCATCAGATCAATGCAATAACCATACACACACCTTCTTAGAGTTCAGTTCAGACACTTCAGGACCTGAAACGTCGCAGGCTGGACCTGCGGAAGGAGGGGAACGCGCTCATTGATTTCTTGTGTGAAGACAAGGACACCTTCAAGCTAGACGAGTGCTTCCGCATTTTCCAGGACTTCTGCATCAAGTTCAATAAAGCTGTTAAGGTTAGAATTTCAGTAAATGAGATTATCATGTGCGAATTAGCAGATTTCCATGTGTGTGTGTGTGTGCGCACGCGCGCGTGCGTGTGTGTGCGCGCGCATGTGTGTTGTGAGGCAATCCTGTAAAGGGCCTTGTTTTGCCGGTAGGTTAGCTAAGCCCATACTGTATAAATGCAGTCCATTTAAAATAATTTGATTTTGAAATACCAAAAGCACATGCCCCTCCCCCACCTGAGTGGCTTGCATTCCTCTCTACAACTCCTCCCCTTACTGCCATTTGCAGTGTTGTGTTGTTTTGTAAAAACCTAAACAATGAGGTGGGCCACAAAACTGTGGTTGTGGCATAACTGAGACTAATTACCTTTTTTCAATGCTAACCAAGCTATCTCTCTCTTTCTCTCTCTCTCTCTCTCTCTCTCTCTCCCTTCATCCCCCTTCCCCCCTCCAGGACAACCTGGACCGGGAGCTGAAGGAGGCGGCTCGGCAGCGGCGCCTGAAGGAGCTGGAGGAGAAGCGTGTGGCGTGGTCCGTGGGCGACCAGAGCGGCGGTTTTGGCCGGAGCAGCAGCGAGAACGATGTGGACACGCTGACCAAGGAGGGCCTGTTGGACTTCCTGCAGCAGCGCTCCCAGAGCCCCCACAGCTCTCCTGCACGCTCAGCCAGCGCCCGACGCCACCGCCACACCATGACCGCCCTGGGGGACCGCGAGCTGCAGGGCTACCTGGAGCTGTTCGGGGGCGGTCCACCAGGGAACCCCGCAGACCTGGCCAAGTTCAACAGCCTGCCTCGGTCCGGCCGGCCCGTGAGGCGCAGGACCACGTCCTGGCTCCCGGCGCCCCAGGACGACAACCACCAGCGGGCTGACGGAGAGCCCGTCAGCCCGCTGGCCAGGTTCTCCTCGCGAGGGTTCAACGCCAACGAGGACCCCCACAACAACAACAACAACAACCACTTTACCTACTCCTCCGTGTCCGAGGGCAGCGCTCTGCCCCGCTCCGCCTACGTCTTCCACAAGGGGGCGGCGGCGCCCAAAGCAGCCGCCACCGGACACATGAGCGTGAGCGTGGAGAAGCACATGCTGGTCCGCGGCCCCCAAGCCTTCCACCTCCCTAGTTCAAACAACAACAGCAGCCAGGGGGGCGTGGAGAAGGAGGCTTCCTCTCCCATGAGCCTCCTCCTGGACGGAACGCCCCGGAAGTGCTCAGAGCTGCAGGCGGAACCCCCTTCCCCGTCCGTCCCCGGTCCTCACAGCGAGAAAGAAGAGGGAGACAACAGCACGGTGTCGTCAACCACCTGCGACACGCCCCTCCCGCTGGACCCCTCGGCGTCCAATAGGAGGCCAGTGTTTTACATAGCCGACTGCACGGAGACGGACTGCTCAGTGGCTCTGGATTGTTCTGAGGTGGAGAGCTCTTCTCTCGCCAGGGAGGCGCTGGTGGGTGACCTCAAGGTCACCGATGGCAACAGCGTCCAGGACAACCTGCCAAGTCCGAGCTCTCTGTCCTCCGACCTCGACTCCATGTCAATCAACGACAGGTCCGTCTCCGCGTCAACCAACGACAAGTCCGTAACCACGTCAACCAATGACAAATCGGTGTCCGCGTCCATGGCAACCAATGACAAATCGGTGTCCACGTCCACCCCCGGGCACCAATCATCAGCGTGCTCAACGGACGCCTCGTCGACAGCTCCGGCCACCGTTGCCGCGGAGGCGTGGGAGACGGACAGCTGCGACACGGCCGAGGGGAAGCCGGCGAGCGGCGAGGTCAAGGCCAGGCGCCTCAGGGGCGGCGTGGGGCGGGGCGTACGCACACTGACCCCCAGCGAGCACCAGGGCATGCGAAAGGTGGTCCCCATCAGCAGGCTCAGCAGCGGCAGGATGGACAGGCCCGCGGGGCCCGATGGCAGCGAGGCGCGGCGGCCGCTCCGCGACCAAAGCGTCCCCGCCAGCAGGGGCAGGAAGGAGAAGGGGGCGAGGCCTCCTCGCCACTCCAGCTTGCCCCCGGAGGACGCCACGGCCCAGAGGGTTGGGGGGGGCGGCAGTCTGGCCAACAGCATGTCCAGATGGGCGCGTGATTCCATTCCAAAAAAGGCCTCGCTGCGCAAGCCCAGCGCCAAGCCCCTGAGGAACATCCCCAAGCCTGCGCCTCAGGAGAAGATGTGTCGCGCCACCATGAGGGCTCTGGCCCAAGCCCAGGCCCAGGCCCAAGCCCAGGCCCTGACTGTGGCCTCCTCAGAAAGCAGTAGCTCTCACACTGTCAAGACCGGCTCGGACGTGCCCAGCTTTGCTCGGAACACCGTTGCGTTCTCCTCTAGGGCAAAGAAGGAGCTGGCGCCCGTGTCGGTCCCCTCCACCCCGTCACGGAGCCCCTCCCTAATGGCTCGCGCAGCCTCTCTGAAACAAAACAAAATAGAGCCCATCGTTCACACTGCGGCCACCGGAGGGCAGCACGTCCCCCGCGGTGAGGAGCGGATCCAGGGTTCCGGCGCCGTGCGTAGGGTGCAGAGTGTAAAGGCCACTAGCCGAAGCTCCTATCGCAGTGACACCCCCCCGCCTCAGACTGCACGAGAACATGTTCGTAAGAACAGTAGCTTTTCTGAGAGGTCTGTCCAATCCAGGGACTCGCTGACATCTAGCAAAACTCCCAAACCAGGTTGGAAGTAAAACTAGACATTGAAACGTCACCAGAGAAGACAAACAGGGACTGTTTCCTGCAATAGATGTGAAATGTTGCATACTTTTTAACTTGCAAAAAATCTGAAGAATCTGCTATGGAAGAAAACTAAAATTAATCTGTGTAACATTTCTTACTTGCCTGTTTTCATCATCCTTACACTATTTTTATGAATCACAACGAGAAAGATGCAATGTACTGTTTGTTCCGTGTGTGGCAATTTGTTCATAGAGAGGATTTATTTTTTCACAATTATTCTAGAGCATAAACTAAACTGACAAATGGCGAAATCTGCAACGTTCACACAAGCCGTTTTGCCTGCTTAGTTTGTTCGGTACTATTGTTTGTGATAGTTAATGTAACTATAGAAAACTCTACTGACACTATATTGCTGCTAATGAGCTTTGACAATTTGAGACTGAGTTTCGGTGTCTTTCTTTCAGACCGTGTTATACCTTAACTTGCTGCTGTTAATCTGTCTTTTTGGTTTGCTGAGCCTTATATAGAGTACTGAGTATTTGGAGACCTGTTTTATACCTCAAAAAGCAGCCTGTGGTCTGGCACCAGACTGAAGCAGAATCTATTAAGGTTTCATTGAGGCACGATATATCAGCAGTCGATTGTTAGTGCATTGATTTGTTGCATCTGCAGTAAACTATTCTTTCATAATGATTTTCTCATTATATAGCTATTAGGGTTACTCGGACAATACCACCATGTACTGACTAAGGTAATTCCACATTTTATAACGTATGTATCTATGTATTAATTGTCAGTCTGTGAAGGTTTTAGACACCTCCATATTATCATGGAGTAGAAGTGCATGTGGGAAATGTTAGGCTATTTATAGAAAGAAAATCATTGTTATCACAAATAACAGAACCCTCAATATATTTATACTGAACGTGTAATCGTGCTGCGTTGCCTGATACCTGTCTACAGTGAATGTAAAGTATACTATCAGTGAGTAGCCCCTATGCCTTTACAATGTTTAATAGGAAAGATTGTCCCAGCTGGTCATTTTCAGCCCTATAAACCTTTTTCACACCACTTGCCTTTCCAACAGCATAGTGCCATTGCCTAAAAGACACCTACACACAGCAATGCATTGCCTTAAGATTAATGTAGCCGGCCCATATAGAGACAAGATAATTCCCTATACATTCCATCATGCCCAATTCACAAACACCACTGACATGCTTATTGACTTTGTACATAGTGTAAAAATATAGTATTTTTCTGATTATTATGTTTACATATCATATAAAAATGTATAACTGAAAACTGGAAAAAGGAAAGAAAATATTGTTGAAAATATTTGATCCAACTTGTACTGTATTACAGTTCCCTTATCTGAGTGTTTATTTTGAAATATGATGAGGCATGGCCTATGCCCAAACCTTATTTGCGTAAGGCATTCAGAAGAACATGACGTTGCCTTGTTAGACAAGCCAAGCAATGTCAAACAAGGCATCTGAGGCTAAATAAAACACGGAGAGCCGACCAACAGACATTAACTGTTAAACCCAAAAAATGCGCAGAGCCTAAGAGTTTCATTCATATTTTACTACCACTACAAAATGCCTGACGATTCAAAAAGGCTTTTATAGCTTGGAAATACATCTAGGTGTGTTTAGTCCTAAAGCACAGATGATACCGTTCATGAAGTACCACTAAGTCCCATGTTGAATTTTTGTGAACAAACCTTTATTTGCTTTAACCATACACTGAATGTGATGAATGTATTGAGACAACTCAATATATTAATTTATAGTCACCAAGAAGTGATCACTGCAGCAGCCATTTACTATCCCCTAAAACAAAAAGATGCATATCTATTCATGGTTACTGTAGTGATACCTCCCATCTATCCATGACTCATGATGTTTGCTTGTTTAAAAGCCTGCTGCGCTACAATGGGTGGCCTTTACATTACGTCCGAGTGCCCTACAGCAGCAGGCCCAACTGTGAATTTGAATACCTACTTACCCATCTGCCACTTCCTTGTTTTGAGATGGTTACCATAGTAGCCTGAACTGAGGCAGGGAAAGTGCACACAGACACAATTGGTAAAGTCTGACAAATGGCCCTCTAAACCTGGACAGTCAATAGTCCCCCTTCAAATCATGTCATGGGCTTCCATACAAGCCCTGGCAAAGTATAAATGGAATGACGCCATTTGTTTAATGTAGCCCCCACCAAAACGGCCCCAAACTATAGACTATACTTTTTAGAAGGAACATTGTAAACTATTCCTGACCCAATCAAGTAGATGCCTGAATAGTTACGGTGACACCATTATCTTAGAAAACAAAACATCTATTCACATATTTTCACATCCAAAGGTGAGACCATTTAGGGTGTTTTCTACTGATTTACTGTGAGTTGTGTGATGCTTTTGCATGTCCCTGCGTCAAACAGGGGCTCTGTTGATGTCACTGGTTCTGAAAACAGCTCCTGCTATGTGAAATAAATTATTGTTTATGATCCACAGGGCTGCATATTACAATGTTGCTGTCTTGTAGTTTATAATTCTGATGATATCAAAATAAATCCATAAAATCACATATTACAGTGTCATCTAAATATGTGTTGAGAATTATGTTGTATCTGCAATACTACCTTGTTGGATTAAATGTATACAGATTATTCAGTAGGCCTGTATGTCTGAGGATTTAACATGTATAACAAACAATGTCAACCTGAAATTGTGATATAAGTAGGGCTGTACACAATGTATATACAACAATTTTACATGATGTCATATGAAGCAGGAAACAAAGAATATTGGCTACACATTTAGAACAAGATTTCCTGCGTGATTATGTTGACAACACTTAATACAAACCCCTGGTTTACCACTTAGCGGTCTTTCTTCTTTTCAGATAGCTCCCCCTGCTGGCGGACACATTTTTCCAGTAAATGCAAAATATTAATCTGTAGAATAATTTATTTGTGTTGTTTTGTAAATGTTTCTTTTTGTTGTGCAAAACTTATGTTACGCTTGATGTTTATGTTATGTTGTTTATCGTATAAGCATAGCATATATGGCATTGGCGTGGTAGTATCTATGGGTAGTATAGTATCTATGGGCAGTATAGAACATGGTGCAGCGCAAAACAACACATTGTAGATTGCAGTGAAACAGGGTGCTTCATTACCATGGCAGTGAATTAAAAGGCTGTAGATGATTATGACATCTGACATCCTGGTTACATTTGAGCCATTCAGATGCAACAATGGCAATAACCCGTGTTTAGCCTGTAGATGGCGTTGTTCCTTTAGTTTCCTTACTTTTGTTTAATGTACAGCTTGGTTACTGAGCACAGGCCAAGAAACCGATGGAGTGCCTACTCCAGGTGGGGAATGAGTCCTTACCCCAAGTGAAGGAGTTCAAGTACCTCGGGGTCT
>JAODOY010035053.1:0-21350 GCA_025399855.1 Forbesichthys papilliferus | reverse complement strand
AAGACGGGCACCGTTCAGAATCTCTCCCCCTCTGCTGGTACTGTACAAAAGATTGATTTGTGTGTGTGTGTGTGTGTGCGCGCATGTGCGTGCGTGCGTGCGTGTTAAGTCGTGCACAGGTGTACTTCTAAGGAAACGTATATGTATGTACATTTCCTAGTATGCCTTTGTTTAGGTCTCATTGGCAGGTTAGGGAGAGCAGACAGGTTCAAGTTCTGCCTCTGTAGTGTTATGTAACTGGACCATAGGAATTCTACATGTGTGACTGACGCACAGCAGCTGTCAGGGAAACTCAAGACTGTGTGTCTGCACGTCTGTGTGCAATTGTGTGCATCCAGTAATATTTAATGGCATGTATTTAGCACAAAACTGGTTTAGGTTTACAGAAAATGTCACTGTTTGTTTCAGGAGCCTCATGGTTGGCTTGTTGACCTGGTGAATCGGGTAAGTCATGAATGAACACTACACATTAGTCTTTCTGTAGAAATACATATTCCGGTCCGGATAAATGTACCTCACTGTCTATGGCCATGCTTCAAATGTCGTCCACCCCCGCTCTGTTTATCTGTAAAGTTGGGAGAGATGGGAGGATTCACCGCCATCCAGACGAAGCTGAACGCAGAAGAGATAGAGATTGCGGTAAGAGTGTTCCCCGTTATCCACGGCAACCTCCCCACAGCGTTGCTTTCCCCTCCAAATGCAAATGGAGCTCCGCTGACAAGGTTACACTGGGACGGGGGGAAAATGAGTCAGCCGGACCGATACTAATATAGGCCAGAGGTCGCTGTGTGTACAGGGGCTCAATGTCGTCTGATTCGCCTTCCTGCCGCCTTGCACTCCTCCAGCGCTGTCTCACGCCCCTGCCGCGTGAAGGTTGAAACGTTCCGTTGTGTCGAGTTCTGAGGCACCCTTGTGCCGATGCTGCCATTTGGAGGGACCTGGCCCGGAACTAGCGCTTCGCCACTGATTTTGACTGTGCGCACGCCAGCTATTAGCATGCTAATCAGGCACGGATTAGGCGCGCGCTGCCGGACCACTCTGCTCACGGCAGCGGGAGCTCACGATGGCAAAGCTGGGAGAGAGCGGCGGTGAAAGGGGCAAGAATAAAGGGGAGGTGCGCTTCCTCTTTTACGGGCTCTTCACCCCGGGGGGGGGCAGCCAATGTGTTTGCTATGAACAGGAAGTCTAGGGCAATGAGGAAAGTCACCTAGTGAATAAGATGGGGGGGGGGGGGGGGGTTTAAGGGATGGAGGCGGGGGTGTGAGCACAGGGAGCAGATAAGGAGGAACACGAGAGCTATTCATTAAACTCCCTTGATTTGGCACCGAATGACAAATGACAGCTGGGTTCCGCCGTTGGAAATCCACCCAGACACACAAGTGAGGGCTTCTCGCAGACAAGCACTCGCACCAGTGCAGTCATTAATAGACCTCTGGCCTACAGTTGACACTTTACTTAATGGGATAATAGGGTACCATTGTAGACCATTTCCCCTAATTAATTCGCCACATTGAGTGATGTTGACAGGCTTTTACATTTTCTTATGTCACACCAGTGACTGCGTTAGACTTTGTTGTCTGTCACTCTGACAGACGTGGTTGTAAAATGTGGTTGTAAAGACATGGTTGTGAAGTACAACCCCCCCTCCTCCAAAAAAAAAAAAAAAAAACCTGCGGCCAATATTCAACACTGGCTTGCCCTGAAACATTAGCTGCTGCTGGCTGATTAACCTTTTCAGTATTATGGCATGCCTGTCCTTCATCCTCCACCACATCAATCACTTTTGTGACAGTTATAGTTTGAAATATTGCTTTTTGGATTGGAGTCAGACAAACTGGTCTGGGAACAGCTGGGAACATTTCTATTGCACTGACTCAGTTGAACATAAGGTTATATAAATACAGAGCTGTGTTTGTGTGCTATACGCACAGTACATGCTGGTATATAACGCAGTGTCTCTTCATGTAGTGTGTGTCCGCACTGGTCCAGCCTCTTGGGGTGTGTGCTGAATACCTCAACTCCAACTTGGTGCAGGTGAGCTGATATGGTGTCATCTGTGTGACCTGTTGCATAATCAGATAAACACACACACCTTTCTTGCGTGCATAATCTAACTGGATGTCTCCTGTGTAGCCCATGCTGGACCCAGTCATCCACAAGATGATCACCTACGTACAGAACCTAGAGGAGAAGGATCTAAAAGACAAGGTGAACTAGCACTGCAAAGGGTTGGGATGATTGCTGATTCTAACGACACTTTGCTAAATATTAATTGCTTCATTGTTTTTAGCAATTGTTAATTGCAATAAAACGTATTGTCTCCTAAAATGAATGTAATTGTATTGTGCATAACGTAATGCCACTGCAGAGTATACAAACTGAGTCACATGCTCATTTTAAAATGACACATTTAGCTAATGAACTTAAAAACCTAACTTAATAGTAGTTGTCCCTTTAAGCAGTGCAAGATAGCCTAGAGAGACGTTTGAGCCCTGGTGCGTCTAACCACAATACCTTTGTCCATCTCCCCCCCCCCCCGTTAGCGTCTCGTGAGCATCCCAGACCTGCTGTCGGCCATCAAGCTGCTGTGCATGCGCTTTCAGAGGGAACTGGTGGCGGTGGTGGACGACTTGAGGCTGGACACTCTGCTGCGCATGCTGAAAACCCCCCACTTCTCCACCAAGATGAACTCCCTCAAAGAGGTCAGCCGTGGTCCGCGGGCAGCGAGGGAGCTATAGCACAAGAGCACTGCCGTCACAGAATTGTTCTTGCCTCCGTCTCCAGGTGACCAAGCTCATAGAGGAGAGCACAGTGTCTAAGACGGTGAAAAACGCCATCGACACAGACAAGCTGCTGGATTGGCTGGTAGAGAACTCGGTCCTGTCAATAGCGCTGGAAGGTAGGGAAATCTGAAACCTTGGTGTCAAATTGGTGGCGCTAATATGATGATACTAGTCTTCGTCATAGAAAATGTACTGTAAACTTGAATGGTCAGCAGCATTCTTAGGAAAGGTAAACTGGGCTTCATGTGCTTACAGGAAACATTGACCAGGCGCAGTATTGTGAGAGAATAAAGGGGATTATTGAACTCCTTGGAAGTAAACTGTCACTTGATGAACTTACCAAGATCTGGAGAATACAGGTAAAAACATATGTCTAGGACAGTACATTTAATAAATGAGGTGTGTGTGTGTTGTTTATATACATGCACTACATCAGTGTTTACTTGCCTGCTGGATCACTTGTTGTTCTGTGTGCCTGTCAGGCGGGCCAGTCTTCGACAGTCATTGAGAACATCCACACAATCATCGCCGCCGCCGCCGTCAAGTTTAACTTCGACCAGCTCAGCCACTTATTTGTACTCATACAGAAGGTCAGCTCTCTAAAAGGGCTCAGGAGATATACTGACGCGCTGGCTTTTTAAGTGTGTGTGCGCAGTGGTAATAATTGTGTGTGTGTGTGTGTGTGTTTCAGAGCTGGGAGATAGAGAGCGATCGCGTGAGACAGAAGCTCCTCAGTCTGATTGGCAGGATCGGCAGAGAATCTCGCTCTGAGGCTACAACAGGAAAGGTCCGTCTGTTTCCATAGGATGGACGTCTGTTCTACAGTGCCCCTCATTCAGTTAGGGCGTTATTACTGCGACCTGTGACACATTTGATACAAACATGTCTTGTTTGGTGTGAAGGTGCTGGAGGTCCTGTGGGAGCTGGCTCATCTTCCCACTCTGCCTACTAGCTTGGTTCAGCAGGCGTCAGAAGAGCACCTGGGCATCCTGAGTGACGCGTACGCCGTGAAGGAAACCGTCAAGCGCAGCTACATTATCAAATGCATCGAGGACATTAAGAAGGTGAGACAAACGCACCCCCCGATCACTTGACATCTCCCCGTCCCTTTGTAGTTGACCGTGAGGGTGCATCCATTAACACGCATCCGTTAAACTCCGCTTTTGCAGCTGTGGTTAACAGGTCTGCCTATTGCCTATTGTCTTTGTGAAGGATTTTATCCTAGCAAGTTCCCTATACCTGATGCTAAGTCCTTGTTCTTCAGGTGAAATCGTTGTTTCTGTTATTATTGATAGATGATAGTGCGTGATGTTAGTACATTGTTCCACAAGCCCTGGTGCTCACTGCTTGGTCCTAAAGCGGGATGCTGGTTCTGCAGCTTGCTTTCATCCCGCCGCCTGTTAAGTGTCCCCCTCACTCGGACCACGGAACGAGGAGCGCTGAGGTGTGGAGATGGGGTCACCCTAGGCACGCCTCATCATCACACAACTTGTCTGGCAGGGGGACATTATTATTCATCTGTTTTTATTTGAACGCCGCCGGCCTCTCTCGTCGGTTTCCCAGTCGGCTTTATAATGTGCTGCTGAGCATGCAGGGGAGCAAATGACCCTGCAGGACGCGGCGTCCTCAGCTGTTTGGCTGTCACCTTACTAAATCACCCCCGGTCCGTCTGCCTCACCACAGTATTAGCAGTGATAATGTATTGGCCATTGGGTCCTACACACGTTCACTGTGTTATCCATTTATGTTAATTTGTCAGAAAATCACTCTCCTCACCAATGTTGTCGAGCTTCTCATTTGGTTGGGTGTGTAAACAGGTGTGGATGACCAATGTCCTTCCCCTCTCAAATGAAGCCTGTGTTTCTAGACTCAGATTCAGGACGAGAGTAAAAGCAGCGACAGTCAAATTTCATTTCTTACGGGCTCTTGGGGCAAGAAGAAAGCCAACTCAATATCCAAAGTAAGGCCTGTTTGTACTTAAGCGTAAGAGCAGCAATGACAACCAATCAGCCTTCAATCTCACTGCTTCACAACAGCCAACCAATCCCTGAGGGATACTTGATCACAGGGAGTTTACGGTTCACGGGGTGATTACTTCCAAACTGATTTTAAACCTGCTATCCGCAACTTTTTAGCTAAAAAAATAAAAAAATAATTTTATGTTTGCCACATGTGGAAATACGATGTGAGCATGCTGCTTTTATTTGCTTGTTTGTGACCATTTGTGTGTTTGTTAAATTATACTCTGCCTTAAGGCACAAGCATCTCTAGTTTATCTCACGATATGAATGAAATGGCGAAAAGAAAATATAATAATTTTATTTTTAAAGTAAAGAGTTGCGGGTAGCAGCGTTGACATGACTTTGACTCTGCGTGTGTGTGTGTGTGTGTGTTTGTGTGGTGATCTGCTTCCATATCTAAGAGGGCTCTGGCACTATATTTAATGATTACATGGTGGTTGTTCATCTTAGTCTGGGTGGCTGAGTGTGACTGAGCTGCTTGATAAATGTTGAGCTTTGGTGGAAGTGTTAAGCAGATTTTCTGAGACCATGAGAGACCTTATCAGTGCTGCGGATACACAGATTGGCAAAGAACATTTTATTTAAATTTAAACGCAGAAATGTCAGCCAGAGCATAAATTAGAACATGCGCGTGTGTCTTTGCCGAACTGGGTCAATCAACAGCACTGACACTGCTTTTGAATTCCTCACTGGGAAAAGGTGTTAAAGCTTGATATTAAACCTGATTACAAAATAATTCTGACACAGACCAGTTATTCCATCGGTGTGACTAATGTTAGAACTATATATGCATATGCATGTGTGTGTGTGTGTGTGTGTGTGTGTGTCAACAGGCTTCTCAACAGAGCAGTCCTCAGGCAGTGTGGGTTGTCCCCGCTCTTCGGCAGCTCCATGAGATCACACGCTCCTTCATCAAGCAGACCTACCAAAAACAAGACAAGGTAACTATGTGACATTGTAAACATGGCTAAAAAAGGGTTTGTACAATGTCACAACATGTACACTAGGGATGGCACGATCCAATTATTTTTCAGTACTGATACAGATACCTGTCCTTTGGGGATTGGCCGATACGGAGTACCCATCCGATTCTAGGGTTAAATTAAGATGTATTCCTCACTGTGACTGAGTTTGAGACTAGGAACCATCAGGCTTGAGCATTGCTTTCCTAACTCTGTAAAACATAATGTAACATGGGCTATGTATGAATATAAGGACATAATACAATGTTGTCAGTGATGTATGCATTCGTTTTAGTGATCCAGCTATTTAAGTCAGTGTCTGACCGATTTCCGATCTCCGGATCACTTTGTACTGTTTGGTGAGTGGATATGCTGACGTTGCCACGGCATATTTAAAATCAGATGAGAAGTAATCACCCAGTAAAGCGTAATCTCCCTGTGATCAAGCATCCCTCACGGATTGGTTGTTGCTTGCTTGCCCACAGAGCATCATTCAGGACCTGAAGAAGAACTTTGAGATAGTCAAACTGATCACAGGGTCCCTGGTGTGCTGCCACCGCCTGGCCGTGACCGCTGCAGGAAGTAACGGCCTCTCGGGCTGCACCCTGGTGGACGGGAGGTACACCTACCAGGAGGTTTGTTTGCCTTGTGTCTGTCAATGGCCTGTCAGTCATTCTGACTGCAGGCCATTGTTTCTGCTGCCACTTGTTTGTGGGTCACATTTGTCTGCTATGTGCCATGTGTTCTGTGTCTATGGCTACGTTCAGACTGCTGTCCATTCTTGTTTGTTTTGCTGTTTACATTACCGGTTAAATGTGGCACGTATCAGATTCTAGTGTGAACTGATCACGGTCCTGAAGTGACCTGCATGCGCAAACAAACCAGACGTCACATGCGTGTTGAATGAAGGTAAACTTCATTGACTGAGAGCATAAATTCAGCCGTATACGGTCATTTTATAAGTTGTCTTTGTACAGAAGAAAGCCCAATAGCCTACTGTTGTAGGCCAATAAAGCCTGTTTTAAACACTCACATGGAATATTTTCTCTGACAGGCATGATGCACATTGCCCGCAGACTGCCAGTGAATTTAATCTGCCCGTAGACCTTTTCTTTCTGCGTTTATCGTGTGCATTTATACGTTTAGCATCAGTCAGACATAGGGATATTTATCAAATTGTGGGGCACGAAGGCGGGGTTAAAAACCTTGCAAAAGATTTTCTTTTAATTTATTTGTGTATTTCTGCTTCTAAATTTTAGGCTACTGTATTTGTATATAGCCTACGCCTTGTGTGCTCTATCCAAATATGTGGGAGGACGATGATCTGCTCTGCGTAGTATTGTGTTTATGTTTTTTTAACACCTCGCTCTGACCATCCAGTGACTACTTCCTTATTTAGCCTACTGTATGTTAACTTGTGAGTAGGACTACAACTTCTCCCGCTCAGAGGTAGCAAATGTCGACCAACAATGAGTGAGCCTGACTACGCTAGCGAGGGCGAGTCACACGGGGAATGTCTATCTAGAGTGACGTCAAAGTCGCATGAATTCTGATTTGACTGTTCAGACTGTGATCGCATTTTAAAGAATCAGATATGTATCCGATTTAGTACCACATATACAAGTGGCCCAGATCTGATGATAAAATATCAGATTCCATGTGATTTGTGCTGTTAACACTGCTCTAAAAAGATCAGACCCGAGTCACTTAGGGACGAAAAAATCGGATATGGGCCAGATGTGTGTGCAATGTGAACGTAGCCTGTGTAAAGGGTTCTCTCTTTGCAAGGTCATTGTGAAAAGGGTATTTTGTGTGTGTGTGTGTGTGTGTGTGTGTGTGTGTGTGGATACAAGCCTCATATAACCCTGCTCTTTTGAGGACCTTATATGGGGTATTATCAACGGTACTGTTAAGTGATATACTGTGGGTTTAATGATCATATTTCTTTCTGTATTTCCGTTTAGTATCTGGATGGCCACCTGCGTTTCCTGGCATTCTTCCTGCAGGAGGCAAGCCTCTACCTGGTGTGGAACCGGGCCAAGGAGATCTGGGAGTGCCTAGTGTCTGGACCAGATGTCTGTGAACTGGACCGTGAGGTAACGCTTTGAACGCAGTGTGTTTGGGTTCATAGTGTTTGTTCACATGCACCCATTGTTTGAATGCCTCTTTTAAGTTAATGAATCTCAGCAAAACCTAGGCATGGGCCATTCTCACTTTTTCCTCAGCAACACCCACACAATAAATGAGATAATTTACAAACTGTAAAAAGCAACAAAAAAAGAGCCATCTGTAGTGCATCTTTTAACTACCCAACAATTTTGTTAATTTTATAACTGCTCTTTCTTTGTTCATTAAGAGGCTGCTTGTGCAAGTGTTTACATAAACAATTTTCTTGTACATTTCTGTAGTGTACCTTACATATCAGTAATCACATTCACCCCTGGATGCATCAGCGGTTTGGATCGATTCAGGCTGAATCCTATATACATTGTCACAACATCCGCGCCACACGCTAGCTTTCCACAGCCATCAGCTATGTCACGTTAGCATGCTGCGCTCTGTTGTGTGCAGATGTGTTTCGAGTGGTTCACTAAAGGACAGCACGACCTGGAGAGTGATGTCCAGCAGCAGCTTTTCAAGGAGAAAATCCTCAAGCTGGAGCCATATGAGATCACAATGAATGGTGAGGGACATCGTCACTGGTGTGATCCATGAGGTCACGCAGGTTTAACAGAGCGGTACATCTCACAACATGAAGTCTCCAGCCCCCACAGTGCCACACAGCTTCCCTGTTGGTCACATGCAGTCAAATATGTTGTGACTGTATTGGTCAACTTACACACAAAAAACAGTCCCTATCATGTGCCTCTAAAATAGTTCTATTGTTTTAACTGTCCCTCCAGTAGTGCTATGCCAAAATAGCATTAATTTTGATCACTTATGTGTAATACATATTAAAGGAGACATTACAAATTTGACAATGTTTTAAAGTTGCCTTTCTTGTCTCTTAGGCTTTAATTTATTCAAAACCTTCTTTGAGAATGTCAACCTGTGTGACCATCGACTGAAGCGCCAGGGAACTCAGCTGGTCAGTTAGTTCTCACAAACATCAGTCCCTCTTTTATATTGTGCCATAAAAAACATCTTACAGTTTGTTTCATGACCTCTGTACTCTGTGTGTAATAAATCACTCGGTTAACAGTTGTATTTTAATGTTATGATTTCATTTTAGTGTGTAGAGCGCTTGGACTTGGCAGGGATGGATTTCATCTGGCGTATCGCCATGGAGACACCAGATGAAGAGATAGCTAACGAGGCTATCCAGCTCATTATCACCTATAGCTACACTAACCTCAACCCCAAGATGAAGAAGGTCAGTAGCGGCGTTTACATGAACCCTATTATTCCGATTGGAACGCGGTTAAAGGCTTAACCCAAAAGAAAATGCACCATATAAAAACCACAATCGTAAGGAGCGGCCAACCTGATGGGAATTTAATTCCGAAGCAGTTCTATGACCCAATTGAAATAAGAATTCTAGCATGTAAACGGTTAAAACCAATTACTTCAGATTACTTCCTCATGCACATGCCCAGACTTACGTATTGTGTGATGCCGGTAAACTATTCTGCAGAGCCACTGTACAATGGATGTTTTATAAGAACGGTACAACATCTGGACAACTGCGATGCGCGCCAATAAGTGCATGACAGTTAGTACCGGTGTTGTGCCCAAAAGTGACTTGCTAATAAAATGCACGGAGCTCTGTTGGTGGCTATATTGTGTGCGCCTGCTGGCAGAGCTGGGGGATGTGGAGTAGTGTCTGGTGTAGCCAATACCTACTCTTTTAAGGTATCCAGGCCAGTGTGTGCGCCTCTCTCTGTGTATGCGTATTTCTCAGTTCCTCTGTGACTTCATCTGGAGCCGTGCATTTCTCCACCAGACACACAAATAGCCTCACTCTCCGATGTACCTATAGCTAGAAGCTGCTGTGTGCTAAATGTCTTGTATTAGTATGAAACTCTCCATGTTGGTGAGTTTCCCCACTTTGTAAATATTGAGAGCTTTTGCGGCCAAACGTATTCCCGTATCTTAATGTCTTTTCCTGACCATGTCCATACAGGATTCTGTTTCGTTGCACAAGAAGTTCATTGCAGACTGCTACAAAAGACTAGAGGTGAGTCAGTTGTGAGCGTGACGGTATCGTCAGGGCTGGGCTCATGGGTGAAATCAACAGCTGAATAAGAAAATGTTTGTTTCCTTTTCTCAGGCGGCCAGTTCTGCCCTCGGTGGGCCTACGTTGACGCATGCAGTTACCAGGGCAACAAAAATGCTGACTGCTACTGCCATGCCGACCGTGGCCACGTCTGTCCAATCCCCATCCAGGTACTCAGCAGGAGGTTTTGGGTAGGAGCATAGTTAATCAAGTTATCTTGTGTTTTTCAGCATACTAATGTAATGATTAGCGTTTTGATTCCCTCTTGACCCAACTGTTTTACTTTTAAAATCAAAGTCCATTAATGCTTTACATTAGTTGGCCAAAGTGCTCACTGATCCATTTATATATTTATTTGTTTAAATGTTGCTTACTCGATCAACAGGCAACTGAACTTACATGCTGATAGCAATAAAGAATAATTCTACAATACAGAACTCACAATGTAATATTGTTTATTATTAGCAATCCTGGTATTGTTTACTTTATGTAGCATTCTGAAAGTCTGATGTTGTCATACAATACTATTATTGTGTCTCTCATCTCCAGATCCACCAAGTTAGTAATCATTGAAAGGCTGCTGCTCTTGGCTGAGCGCTATGTCATCACTATAGAGGTAAAGTCATGTTTATCTAAGTCTCATGGTAGCGTGTGTCATAAAGTGATGTTGTGATTATGTTCAAATGATTCTATACAATATTGTAATGTTCTGCTTTACTGTAACTGTGTTATTGCGTGTTGCAGGATCTGTACTCTGTTCCTCGTACCATTCTACCTCACGGGGCCTCGTTCAACGGCCACCCCGTCACTCTGCACATCACCCACGAGTCAACCAAGGACACCTTCACATTGGAGGTAGAGTACCGCCTCCCGCCACGCCACTGCTCCCGTGGGGGGCCTGTCTCACTGTCCCTCTGCCCCGCAGGCCCACAGCAACGAAACGATTGGAAGTATCCGGTGGAAGATCTCGGAGCACCTCAGCTGTCCAGTGGACAACGTTCAGATCTTTGCAAACGACAGTCTGGTGAGTGGTAATGAGCTCGTCAGGCACCAATATTAGGCAGGGATATATCATCAGTTTACTCAATTTAATCCACATTTGTTTTTGATTACAGGGTACCTTGTAATACTAGCTGGCTACCTATAACTTTATAAACCATATTGTCTAATTTTATATCTCTCTTGAAAATATACTGCTATATCGGCCTGGATACTGCCAGTTAGGTCCGCTAGGTTGGGGTTTTCATTTTTCATTTTTTAGGACTATTAGACCAGCTTACATCTCCTTCTCTAAGTCCTCTCCTTCCTCTCCTCCTTCACTGCTAGCTGACAATGAACCGCGACCAGAAGCTGCTGTCCCAGCTGGGCTTCAACGACGAGCAGAGTCTGACTGTCAAAACGTCCGGCACCGGCACCCCCTCCGGCAGCTCCGAGTCCTCCGCCTCTGCCTCCAGCAGCTCCAGCTCGGCCGTCTTCAACTCCGCCTACGCTTTGGAGCAGGTGCGCTGGCCCCTGTGGCCCACACACTCCAGCATTGCACGAGTATAACAACACGAACGTGGCCGTTAACATTGGCCTTGTTTCAAAGCCTTTTCTAGTGTAACGCGATCGCTCACAACCACGGTGGTTGCTTATTTACAGGAGAAGTCCCTTCCGGGTGTAGTGATGGCTTTGGTGTGCAATGTGTTTGAGATGCTCTACCAGCTGGCCAACCTGGACGAACCTAGGTGAGATGGCGTTAAAGAACCGCTATGTAGAATGAGTGTTATGCAAGTGCTGCCTTGCTCAGGCGTGTCTGTGCTGGGTCACCCACAGAATCACCCTGCGCGTGCGCAAGCTGCTGCTGCTCATCCCGACAGATCCCGAGGTGCAGGATGCTTTAGATAATTTTGTCCCCAAAGAGTCCAGCGTTTGGAGCCACCAGGTACTGGTGACTGGCTCCTCCCTCTTTACACACACACACACACACACATATACATAAAAAATAGATATATGAATCCTATAGAATCTATCCAACGTAGTGTATTGTGTGTGTGTCCTGTAGAAGACACTGTTCACCCTTGGCCAGGCAACGGGCTCCCGTTCTCCGTCTCTGTCCTCCAAGCAGCAGCACCAGCCCAGCGCTGCGTCCATCTTGGAGTCACTGTTCAGGTCCTCAGCCCCTGGCATGTCTACCTTCAGAGTGCTCTACAACCTGGAGGTACGGTCTATCTGGTTTATGTTGACAAGGAGACTTTTCACACTGCAGATGGTTAGCTCAGGGCTAAAAGCTAAACCTGGGCTAACTTAGCCCCTATTCACACTCTCACACACACACTGTTAACCCAGGGTTAACATAATCCCAGGGCTGTCAGTGGGAGCATGCCATGTTCCAGCTGATGAAAACCTTGTTTACTTTAGACTCGTTTCACACTACTGGACCCTTTTAGCACCGGGGTAAGTCAATGTTCAGGAGCTAACTCTGCAAACCCGCGGCCAGCCATTCCTGGGCTACGTGCAGGGTGAAAAGCCTAAAGGAGATTCAGTCTTTGCACTCGCACTTTCATCCTCCATGGCATTGAACTAAATGTCCCTAAAGGTGCTGAGCTCCAAGCTGATGCCCACAACAGATGATGAGATGGCCAAAACCAGCGTTAAGTCCTTCTGTGAGAATTTCCTTAAAGCTGGAGGCCTCAGGTGAGGCAAACCGTTTTTTCGTATCTTATTCTAATAGACGTTTACTAGTAGTGATTTCTAGTTTGGTATGGATTAGGGGTGCACAATGTAGGAATTCAGTATCGTTATCGCAATGTCATGCTGCGCAAAATAATATCTTAAATGTTGCAGGAAGTGCAATATTCAGTTTATTTTGTGAAGAGATGCGTCCATTGGTTGTATGGCTTAGCCATGTTTAATTTAGACCGAACAGTAAGATGTGTGGCTGAGGAAGCTGATGACACAATAGAGATACAAGAGGCCAGAAAGAATGCCTCCTTGGTAGCATGGAATTACTGTTGTTGTTCCAGTCCAATATAATAATAATATAGTTTAAAATGTTCTGTTTTGATATGTTATGAATATATTTAGATGCATATTCCCATAACCTTTTGTGTTTTTACTCATGTAAAAAAAATCTTATAATATATTTAGCAATTTTCATGATCAACATGGCAATATCAAATGTGGTCGCTATGGTTGCACCCTTAGTATGAATGCAGAAGGCACATGTAAGGCTTGATGGCGCCATGTATATGTGCACAGTTGGACTCCTATACGAAGCAACAGCTTGAGCAGCCACATGACGTCTGTTGCTCCTTCTCCCTCCTCAGTCTGGTGGTGAATGTCATGCAGAGGGACTCCATCCCACCGGAGGTGGACTATGAGACCAGACAAGGAGTGTACTCCATCTGTCTCCAACTGGCCAGGTACCCCCGTTTGTTCCCATCCACGCCAGCAGGGCCAGTAGGGCCGTCGACATGCCACAGGTGAATGACGCGCTGCTCTCACCCGGCTGGGCAGGTTCCTGCTGGTCGGACAGAGCATGCCTGCGATGCTGGACGACGACGTCCTCCGGGACGGCGACGCGCTGTCCTCGCGGCCGTTCCGCAACGCCGGCAGGACCGGCCGGCAGCTGTCCCTGTGCGGGACCCCGGAGAAGTCCTCCTACAGGCAGATGTCCCTGTCTGAGCGCTCCTCCATCAGGGTGGAGGAGATCATCCCTGCCGCTCGCGTGGCTATTCAGGTACCACGCAGACTGGCTGAGTCGGGGATACAGATCTCTCAGGTTGCTGTGGATGTCAATTCATAGTTTTCACGTGACGTCACGTACTCAGGGGAAAGCCCCCTTGGAGGGCAAAACAACGTGATTTCCTAGTTATTTCCCGCTGCCCGCCAAGTAATAGGAAACAAAATATACTGTTACTTGCAAAATGCTGGATAGTTGTTGTGTTGTCGGATGTACTAGCCGACGAGGATACATCCCTGGGATGTGTATCTATAGAATTTCATCAAAAAAATAAAACTCAAGAGAGAAGGAGATCATGGATTTGTGCCATTAAACGTACCTCTGTCCCCGGGAAGGGCAAAACATGACAGCCGTCCAAGTATACACGTACCTTGTAGCGAACATTTCATCAAAGGTAAGATAACACTAACACAAGTGTATAGGGATATTAATCTATCCTATTTTTTTATCAAAATCCCATCTTTGTGATGGATTTGACATGGGTTTTGTTGTATCGAGGCGTCCAACTGGCTATTGAGTTCAGGTTAGCTCCCGGTACCCTACCGTTACGGTAAAATACGCAAATAAACTCAAAATGAAATGAAAAAACGTTTATGCCTATATTCAACGGAATATAATACACATACAATATGTTAACATTGTGTTTAGACTGATAAACCTTTTTTCATGTGTATACGAAAGAAGGAAGCCTAAATAAAAACAGGAACACACACTACTGCGTCGGTTACGTTACCGGATAAGATTTGTTTTACACATCATCAGATTCTTTTTTAAAATTGAGTTTGGAATAAGTGAAAATGAATGTACTTCACCTCCCAAACGGCAGCATTATTAACTCATCCAGATCGAAAATACATGTTAACTGTCAGTGCTTTTATACGCTTTCATCTTGGCAGCAGTATAATGTGATGGATTTTCCACTAGGTAAATGTAAACATCACCGAAGTCGAGCTCTAGCATCGACCCGGCGGTTTTTAACATCTGAAATAAGGCAGCGGGTGCTGTATATGGATCGCAAGTGCCCAAAACTTGTAGTTTGTGTGCATATCTTTGTTTTTCTCTGTTTGAGAGGTGATCCAAATAATCTACGGAAAGGAAATGTACCGGTTTTTGCAGCGTCTCTACGGGTAGACTGGTGTGAGCCGCCATTTTAATCTATTGTTTTGCCCGCCAGCTGATCGGGCAGGTCACGTGACTGAAAACTATGAATACCATTGTGGAGTGCTGGCTCTGGAGGTGGGTGGGCGGTGCCTTGCTAGGCAACTGGAGTCACAAGATCACAATCACGCGGGCATCCATCTTGCCCGGCTATTTGTTTGGAGAACACAATCATATAAAACACAGACCAATCAGCCTCCTCCGCTGTGACGTGATAGAGGGTTCATCCAATCAGCTGTTTCTAGAAATGGAAAGGGATAAAAAGTGCCTGCCCTTTTTCAAACAGTTTCCATGACAATGGAATGGAAAGTTTCCTTTCCTTGCCTGAGCCGGTTAAGGGGGTGTTGTTTGTTTCCATGTGAAATGTAGACTGTAAAGCCCTTTGAGACTGCAATGTAATTAAGGGCTATGTAAATAAAATTGACTTGACTTGACAACTTCCCAGATGGGTCTGTGTTAACATCAAACTATCCGGCAGGGTCAGCGTAAGGGAGAACTGCTGTGCTAGAGCAAAGTATAATTCCATCTTTATTTCATCCCACACCTAGACCATGGAAGTAGGTGACTTCACATCTACCGTTGCCTGCTTCATGCGGTTAACCTGGGCAGCTGCTGCAGGCCGATTGGACCTGGTGGGCAGCCCTCAGCCAATCAGAGAGAGCCACAGCTCACTCTTGCCCCAGGGAGTGCGCACCAGAGTGAGCAGCACTGGTAAGAAACAGCAGGCTAAACATTGCGTGCTTGCGTGCGTGCGTGCGTGTGTGCCTGCGTGCGTGTTAGTTCCACTCTCTACTATCATTTTTATTTTTTTGGAGTCTGTTTGCATTCAGGTGTCATAAACAGTCCTGGTCAAATGCCTTGTGACGTTGAGGAGGGATGTAACCCACCCCCTTCCTGCGTGTGCGTGTTTATTTAATTCCAGGAAGTAATTGCAGCTCCAGCAGCGAGGGCGAGGCAACGCCAACAGCGTTGCATGCTGGGATATGTGTCAGACAGCAGTGTGTCTCCATCAAAGACGCCATAATCGCCCGCGAGGCTCTGTCGCTGCTCGTCACCTGCCTGCAGCTCCGCTGTCAGCAGCTGTGTAAGCCGCGCAACGCCAGACACGAGCGCATGCCTTTCACACTGCGCTCGGGTTGCCCGCCTGGAGTCATACTGTGAACAAGTCGACAACTACAAGACACATGTACCGCTGCGTCGACACAATTCACACAATATACCAGGAAGCTGTAACCGAATCTGATTTATTTTCTGTAGTTAATGGGATGTTAAACAGCTTTGCTGGGAGCACTTAATGCCCACCCCACAGTCGCGCAGAACGCTGACAGTCTGCTTCTCTTTCCAGCCTCTTTTTATAGCCTTCCCTCCGTCAACGACTTCATCATCGACATTCTGCTGGGCTCTCCCAGTGGGGAGGTAAGCACAGCTTTACACTGTGAAGGGAAAAATGGAAAGAGCTTCATGTTAACTAGCGTGAATACATTTTAAGTCCCTTGTATTTTTGCTTGTGTATACCACTAATCATATTTATTTTATTAACTTTATGGATCTTGCATAAATGCAAGATACATTTTTACATAAAAGCAACTGTAAAACGTAAATGTCGAGGCAGAAACGTTTTTCAAATAAGCCAGAAATCTATGAAGCCCAGTGTGTGACCGCGTTTCTAGACGAGGCACCGGCCCGTATGTCCAGGCGGGGCGACAACATAAAGTATCACCCCGTCTTTCTCAGATCCGTCGCGTGGCGTGCGATCAGCTATACACCCTGAGCCAGTCTGACACGTCGGGCTTCCCGGAGCTACAGAAGCCCAACTTGTTCCTCCTCTCAGTCATCCTCACCGCTCAGCTTCCTCTGTGGAGCCCTACGTCTGTCATGAGAGGTGTCAACCAGCGGTACAAAGACCTCACACACACACACACACCCACACACTCGCCCACAGGCAGACGAGTACATTTGTTTCCAAGGCCTTGCATTGATGGGCTTCTCTGTCCTCAGATTGCTGTCCCAGTGCACAGAGTACTTTGACCTGAGATGCCAACTTCTGGATGACCTCACCAGTAAGTATTATTACTTACTTACGTATTAATTACCTGCGTGTGTGGTGCGGGGAAGCTACTGCACAAATGAAACCTAGAGAGAACACCCAGAATTCCTGGTCATTGTATGCTCCCCACATGAGTTCAGTGCAAGTATACTGTACCTTCATCTTTCCTTCCTTAATCCTCTGCCTCTCTGTTCGCCCAGCGTCCGAGATGGAGGTGTTAAAAGTGAGCGCGGCCACCATGCTGGAGGACGAGATCTCCTGGCTGGACAACTTTGAGCCCAGCTGGAGCTCTGAGATGGAGACCAGCGAGGCAGACAACATCCTGCAGGCGGGCCACCTGCGCCTCATCAAGACCCTGCTGTCCCTCTGCGGCAAGGAGAAGGAGCAGCTCGGTGCGTTCCCTGAGATGCGCGCGCACACACGCATGCTAACTTATTAGACCCTCAGCACTCACACAGCTGCTACCAGCAGGGTTTCCAGACCCTATGAATTGCACGCAGATAATTATGTTTTAAGATGTTCCCACACTAAAGGATTTTTTTCAAAATGTAACTGATTTTTAAAACTTTATAGACATAACCACAGATTTGAACTATTTTTTTTTTTTATCCTACGTAACCACACAGACGATTCTAAGTTGCAGGACCACACACACTTGGCTATTATCCCAAGCGATTTCAGAGTGGCGGTTCCAGGGACATGAGATCTCACAGTAACTCCAGTATCAAACACTGAGCAATACTAACAGGGAGGTGGACTGTCAATCATGCCGTCAATACACAGATCGCCGTTGCCATAGTAGCACTTGAGTGTGCTACATATCATGCACGGAGAAACAAAACTCTGGATGAAGTCAACTCATGGCTGAGAAAACTGAGAAATCATGACTGGAAGCTACATAGCATACATGATTGCTAGTATCTACGGCAACGTTGTTTCGACTCCCAGTCAGCTCACGTCTCTTTGGCTATTGCGAGATAATGCTGGCGTTGCAATCACTGTACCGTTCACACTACAGGATTTCAAGTTGAATTTTGGGAGCCTCCGAGCAGTCGGCAACGATAACATTCAGTCTGTAAACACCTCACACTACAGGATCATTTGGGCAGATGATCGGTTCCGACCAGCCTCGCCCCCCCTGCGATTGTCGAGAAGGGCAAATCAAACCCAGAATAGGGCAAAAAATCCTGTAGTGTGTGGCCAGCTTTACCAATTTGCTTTAAATGCTTTGTTTAAATAAGTGGACATGGTTGTGATTAATGGGACTGGGTACAGGCTAACTATGCATGCTTGACCTCAGGCAGAGCAGCAGCAACACTTATAGCACATATTTCTTGGAACAGCTTCATATTTCTATGAAGCTCTCACACAGGATATTATTTTACCTGATGATCTACTAATAACAAGCGTTTGTTTCTTGTAGACCTCGCAAGATGTCACTCCACAACGCCCACTTTACAATCCACACAACGCTCTAGAGACACATGAATACACGCTTCTGATTTATTCCCACCACACTACATATAGCTTATAAGAAGCCTTTAAATAATGTTTACGCACAGGCATTTGTACTTTAATTTTCTTTGGAACTGTCTTTACATACTGTGCGATGCAAGTATTTGAATTCAAGCTGCGTCTGTTATAAGACTTGATTCAGTTTGAGCTTAATTCAACTTCAAGATGGCGAGGCTGACGCTATGTGACGTTCTGTCTCCAGGGCCCTCCCTGATCCAGCAGCTGCTGGACGACTTCTTGTTTCGAGCCTCACGCATCATCATCAACAGCTCCAACCCCACGCCCTCCCCGACCCCCAGCCACGACTTCCACCCCAAGTTAGTCCACGTGTTACAATCATCTGTTGACTTCGTGCTCCCACAAGGACTGTTGTTGTATTTCATGTTTAAGCTTTAGTTTTCATTGGCGGCTATGCTAAGAAAAAGTGTTCTCGTGTGTGTGTGCGTGCGTGTGTGTGCGTGTGTGTGTTTGTGTGCGCGTGTGTTGGCAAGGTGCAGCACGGCCAGTAGCAGGCTAGCAGCCTACGAGGTGCTGGTGATGTTGGCCGACAGCTCCCTGTGTAACCTGCGGCTCATCACACGAGAGCTGCTCTCCATGCACCACCAGTCTGACCCTTCCCTCAGCAAGGAGTTTGACGTGAGAGGACGCCCACCGCTGCTGCCTCACACAGCGCCACGCATGCTTGTGAATGGGACTAATTGGGCCCGCTCCTTGTCCTTCCCTGCAGTACCTCCCCCCAGTGGACAGCCGCTCGGTCTCAGGGTTCGTCGGGTTGAAGAATGGCGGCGCCACGTGTTACATGAATGCCGTCTTCCAGCAGCTGTACATGCAGCCTGGCCTTCCCGAGGTACACATAGCGATTTGATTATGTTGCCCTGTTGTGTATCACTTAGGGCCTATTGCATTGCACCACAGGTGAGTTCAGCGGCGCCACAGAGATCATTACAAAACCGCAGTCAAGGGTCTCCTTCAGATTCAGTACGGTGGAGCAAATGTACAATGGAATGTGTTCACCAGAGGGCGCCAGACTTGAGATGACGCGTCCGCACTACAAATCACCGCCATGCATGTTCTGTCTGTAGGCATTTCTGTCTATAGAAGACGACACAGAGCAGCCAGACGAGAGTGTCTTCTGTCAGGTCCAGTCTCTGTTCGGCCATCTAATGGAGAGCAAGCTGCAGTACTATGTGCCCGAGAACTTCTGGAAGGTAACTGACTGCCGGCGGAGCACAGCGCAGGTTTATTTCAGCCACCACAAACATTTTATTAAGGCTAACACGACACGGGTTGCTTTGTCGCAGATCTTTAAGATGTGGAACAAGGAGTTGTATGTGAGAGAACAGCAAGACGCATATGAGTTTTTCACCAGCCTGGTGGATCAGCTGGACGAACACCTAAAGGTAATGCGCAGGAACAAGCACACGTAAAGCAACTAGCACACTAGCGCACTGGTAGTGCTGACATGCTTACAGGGGGGTGTATGTATCAGACGTGCAGCAGTCGCTTATGTGACATAGTGCAAATAAGCAAAGAGGCTGAGATTAGTGTTAGCACAGCTGCATGTGCCCCACTAGGTGGCAGTATAACATCTAAGAGACATTTCACGTAATGTTTGTTGTGCCTTGTTGTGTCAAGCCAAACCAAACCATAATGATTTTACAGGAAATAATGGCAGCTCCAGCCGAAATAGATTTGATTGATATATTGTGTTTTACTCGTTGTTTAAATCAATATTGTTAGTTAACTTAATTGCTTGATGCAATGTGTTTATTTTAATTTATTTCGTGTTAGCTTGTGTATTTATGTAATTCTTGTTCACCTAGAAAATTGGCAGAGAGCAGATCTTCAAAAACACTTTCCAGGGGATCTTCTCTGACCAGAAGATTTGTAAGGACTGTCCTCACAGGTGAGCCACACGCTGCTGTTCCTCCCAGGCAATATTCATGTTCAGTGTCTTATTATGGGCCCTAACATTGCTGTGATTTAACCCATGAGCCTTTCTTTCACAGGTATGAGCGTGAAGAAACATTCATGGCTTTGAACCTGGGTGTGACCTCGTGCCAGAGCCTGGAGATCTCTTTGGATCAATTTGTCAGGGGGGAGGTGTTAGAGGGCAGTAACGCTTACTACTGCGAGAAGTGCAAGGAGAAGGTCAGTCCGTGCTGATGGCAAACATGTACTATTTTATTTTCCGATTTAAGAAAAAAAACATTTAATACGTGTCGTACTTTCTGCATGCATTTCTGCGTCATGCACAATGTTGGTCTGTGAGTCAAAATATAAGTAAGGCACAAAGACTGCTTGGACATATGCTGACGGAGGTGTGTGTCTGCAGAGGACTACTGTGAAGAGGACCTGTATAAAGTCTCTGCCCAGCGTTCTCTGCATCCACCTGATGCGCTTCGGCTTTGACTGGGAAAGTGGACGCTCCATCAAATATGACGAGCAGATTAGGGTACATCGCCTCCCTTTCCACGACACTAATATCCCCGTGCAATACAAGCTCATGAGTATATTATGTTATCATTGTTTTGGTTTGAAAGTGCCTACCACATTCCACAGTAGAGCGAGAGGTGATGCAGTCCTCACTACTCCTCTTCCTAGCTTCACATAGCTCTGTAGCGTTCCCCTAACAACCACTTGCAGATGAGCTGGGGCAGAAATGAAGGGTTTTGTGTATGCTATGGCACAATAGAACATACCAATTGAATGAGTATTGTATATGACATTACAATATTAAGGTTTCAGGGTTCCGACTGGTCATGAAACTTGTAGAATTTCATGGCATTTAAAAAAAGTCTATTCCAGACATGGAAAGTCAGGGAATGTAATATATATGTGTGTGTATATAAATATGTATATAAATGTGTATACATGTGTGTGTGTGCTTATGTGTATATATGTGTGTATGTGTATATATGTGT